>JASGAU010406559.1:0-24250 GCA_030220045.1 Australoheros facetus
GTACTGAGAAGTGGTCTGTGGTCCCCACCTGCAGAACCACTCCTTTATTGAGTGTGTCTTTCTAATTGCCAATAATTTCCACCTGTTGTCTATTCCATTTACACAACAGCATGTGAAACTGATTGTCAATCAGTGTTGCTTCCTAAGTGGACAGTTTAATTTCACAGAAGTTTGATTTACTTGGAGTTATATTGTGTTGTGTAAGTGTTCCCTTTATTTTTATGAGCAGTGTATTATTATTATTAATATTATTATTTATTATTAATAATAATAATAATAATAATCTTTATTAAGGGAAAAAAAAACATCTTAAGAATTAGGAAGTGGCTAAATGAGCTTGTAGCCACCCACTGTAGGCCCTGGTACCAACATTAAATGTGCTACAGTGTGGGGTCTGGGTGGACAGGGGCATGCCTGTAGAGCTTGGGTGGGGCCCCAATAGAGCAGCCTGCACCTAAACTGTGGGCCCTGTGGGTCTGCCCATAGGGGCCCACATGTCACTGACTTAATTCTGATGTGACACATGATCCCTAAGTTTATCAGGAATAGTGTGTTGTATAGTCACACCTTTATACGCTGGCAAAAAATACCTATATATGCCCACAAGAAGTGTGTTGTGTCAAGGGATTTTTTCCAAGTTTGGAGAAGTAATTTGCAAAAAAAAAAAAAAAAGAGCGAGTTATGCCCTAAAACAACTCAAAAACTAATATTTTGAATAAGTTTTTAATATGACAAATGTGTACATTGTGACCTGATTTTCTTACCCGTCCCTTATTCTACATAAACATAGTTGGCTACATAAGTACACACTTCATTCCACCTTACATGAAGCATCTTCCAAAAAGATTATTCAGGCCCACGCTTAGCCTAGCAGACAGTAGGTGATATTCAAATCAACAGAGTATGTGGTTATCATAATAAATATAGCAGCCTTTTCTATTCAATTCAATTCAATTTTATTTATATAGCGCCAAATCACAACAAACCGTCACCTCAAGGCGCTTTGTATTGTGGGTAAAGACATTATCAATAATTGTGATTAATACGTCTACTAAAATAAATAGGCTTGTTTATAATTGTGCAACACTCATCTGTGCCGTTGTTTCAGAGAATATTATTATTAATGTGTGATGATAAGTGGCCAGCCGCCATCACTCTGCTCATCACTAGTGTGCAATATTAGCATAGCGGCCAAGCTAATAACTCTAGCTTCTGCATTTATCACATGGTGAACACTGGCACAAAAAGCACTGAGATAATCTTTCAAGATATTCCACAGGAGGTATTTTGCAGGTTCCACTGCTGTAGAAGCTATCAAACTTTTCTAAAATCCACTCCTTCATTTCTCACCCTATCGGTTCCTTCTTGGTGAACGTCAGGTTGCGATTGGGCCTGGCCTGGTTGATGGGGATGGTGCTGCCCTGTAAAAGAAGAACATAATGTATTTAGATATCTGTAATGTATGCATCAAACTGTCATTTATCTTATGAGTGACATGCCCAGGCTTTTAAACCAGGTGTCTCACTTGGATTTTGTCACACCAGCCAGCAAAGTAGCGGAAAGTCTGGATGGACATGCCCACATGAGTCTTGAGGGCCAGAGTGTACACAGCTCCAGAGTCGATGGCTTCGATAGTAGCCAGCTCTTCCTGGTGCTCCTCCATCAGGTCAGCCAGCCTGGGGGTGGGGTAACACTGGTGGTCATTGATATCATGAAGCACAACTGATACAACTTTGCTTCAGTAATACTATCATGGCGCCTAATTAAGTTATATTTCTAAACAGCATCAAGCATCAAACACAAAGAAATGTGAAAGCATTACAAAGATGTTCATCGGGGAGATCAGTCCCTGTGTTGAAGCAGGCAGACAGCTGAAAGCTCAGTATGTTAGCATTACACACTGGGGACTGTTTTTTTTTTTTAATTAATTGCTTTCTCTATTTTTTAGAAATATTGATCCAACACCTATAACAACAATTATATTTCAGCATAAAAAGGCTAACAAAGAGCCATTATTCACATTGAGATGACTGTTATTGTGACTTGTTGGTATATAAATAAAGCTGAATTGAAAAAATATTTCAATTAACGAGCTTGCACGTACTGGTGTATTAACCATTACAGAAACATAAAAAAAAAAAAGATTTTGTTAGTTACCAATACAGTTCATTTAGGGCAGCTGTGGCATAAACATCACACAGTGGTCTAATAAACTTGTCAGGCACTGTAAATAATCTCTCTCAGGACACAGCACTTTGCTATCTCACACACACACACGCACCGCTGCTTTGGCTGCAGCTACTGTCTTTAGTATGACCCACATTATGTGTTTTACCGCTTCTTCTACATTGTGAAATATGTTGCTCTTGTACCAGTAGACCCGTCCATGTTTGTGGCAGATCATGAGTGACTGCACTCATAGATACTGAGAGTGGGACCAGTTAATTCTGTGGCGATGCTGACGTTACCATATAGAGAAATAGTCCATTTAACCACAGAACAGGTTTTTATTGTTGTTGATTGAAAAGGGTAGGTTACTGAAAAAAATAAGAGGGGTCAGTGTGTGTCATGTTATTTGACAACATATGCTGGATGTCAAGTGTCGCTAGGTTTTTGTGCACTGACTTGTAGATGAGCCTGCCTCTGTCTCTTGGGTTCATCTTGCCCCACTCTCCCTCTTCAAAGGCCTCTTTAGCAGCAGCCACTGCTCTGTCCACATCACTGATCTGGGCCAGAGACAAATCGCAGATGGCCTGCAGGACAGACACGGGATCAAAGATGTCAAACCTCAACCATAAAAAAAACATGTGACCTGCAGCCCTGATGAGATCGGCTTCAGTGATGGATGGAGAACCTTGCTTTGTTTTTCCCTAAACTTTATACAGATTGATAAAGCACCATTTTCAAATCACCATTATTTAAACATATGAAACTAATGATATTCAGGAATCCTTCTAACTGTTAAATGGTAAATGGACTAGTTCTTATATAGCGCTTTTCTACTCAGTCAGAGCACTCAAAGCGCTTATACAACACGTTTTTTACATTTACCCATGCACACCCATTCATACAAGCACTTCCATATTAACTAAGCTAAGCGCTTTAATTATCTAACATTCACACACATTCACACTCCGACGGTTGCATCGGAGAGCAACTTGGGGTTAAGTATCTTGCCCAAGGATACATTGGCATGCAGCCTGGACCTTCCGATCGCTAGGTGACCTGCTCTACCTACTGAGCTACAGCTGGTATCTAATGACAGGGCGTTTAAACATGTGCAACCCAACAACCAATCAACAGCTGCAGCTTCCATCAACAGTTGAGAAAAATAAATTGTAGCTTTTCAGTGGAGATCCCTGTCAGTGAAGGGCAAAGTTTACATTATAGATACATTATTCTATACAAGTGCTCATGAACCCTTTTTTTGCGTTCCCCATGATTTCTCTCTCACCGTGCCGTCAGTGGGGTTGATGGTCTTGTAGGTCTTTCCTCCTTCTGCATCAACAAACTCTCCATTGATGAATAATTGATGAGGCATCTTTACTGTCATGTTGTTTATGTTCTTCTCCACCTGAGGTGTTAAACGACACAGTAACACATTATCGTTTGACCTGCACTGAACCGCAACTAATACAGCGGATTTCAAACACTTACATAGTCGACCACCAACTGCTCTTCATCGTCCTCTCCTCTGAGCTTCCTGACACACATCTGGATGAAATCCTGGAAAGTTGTGTTCATATATACGTCCTCGTTCTGCAGCTGGCAACTGCTGGCTCGAAGCTTCACCTCCTCCACCAGCCTGAGTAGAGGTAGGATGGAAGATGGGGGATAGAATTGCAAATATATGGAAGACAGAGGAAAATGAAGAGGAGATTGGGTGAAATAATGGAAGGCTGCAGTGGTACAACTAGTAATCTCTTTACTTACTGTAGGACAAAGTATTGACATTATGTTGTAAAATATGCCTTAAGACATAAATGAGCTGAGCTGAAAAACAAGTACATATGTGCAATCAGGAAAATATGAAATATTAGATATTATTGGACTGTAGCCATCTGAGGTGGATTTATTGATTTATGTTGTAGTTTTGTCTGTCAGCAGAGGGGTAAGTTTAACTAAACCAGGCTTTCTTTGCATTACCTGGTTTAACAAAAACCTAAAACCCCAGTTGGCGATAACGGGTATCACGACAGCTGTTACCAGCCTTCTCTGTGACGCCGTGTTTCTGCTTCAGGCTCTGTGCACGCTCCCATAAAAAGGGGGGTTTCACATGCCATATGAATGTTATTCTGCACAAAATGAGCCGCATGAGTGCAGCCTGCTAACATCACAGATGTTATCAGATAAAATGATAAAAAATTATGAACATAAAAAAAAAAAGAAGACAAGATTTATGATGCAATCAATCATTGATTATGGGATTCAGCGCAGAGAGCGGTAAATAAAACATTTTTATTCAAATTCATTATTTTATTGCTGGGTGGGCTTTTGGTGCTGCTGTTTACTTCTAATGTGCCAGCTGCACATCAGAGCTCTGAAACTTTAAACATTAAATGTTACCGTCCCCACGGCCTAATAAAGATGGAAATCTCTTTAGTTTGTTGGCAGCTCACAGTGAAATTACTTTTATTCTTGGTGTGTGTTCTGGTAGCTGCAGAACACACAGCTGCAGAGCAGCAGATCAGATCAGAATCAAGTATAAGAACATTTGTGCACTTTCTGCATCACCAAATGAATATGCCCACTCCAGTGATGATGCAACACACAGTTTGCGCTGCTGTAACTTCACAGCTGGGTTTCATTCATGTTAGTAAGGCACGGCTTTACAACTTCCACATATAAAATGTATTTAGCAGACATTTATTGCACTTTCAGCTGATTTAAACCAGGAACTCTGAACATACCTGCTCCTGAACAGGTTATGCATAAGTTACCACGGTGATTTAGCCAGTAATCTGGCTCCACAGTACAGCCCCCCCAGGATCACACCTAACAGGAAGAATACATTATATCGTCACCCTCCTAAAATAACAGCCTGTCTTTTTTTTTCAGGTTTTCCAGAAAATGCAAAAAACTGAACCAAATCTTGAAAATATGATGATTTAGGCAAAAATTAATTTTTTGTAAAAAAACAACTGCCCATTATTTAAGGTGGATGACGACATATTGGTGTAGATTGGAAGTGTTTTGGGAAAATATCCCAGATATTGGTGAACATGCACAGACGACCCACCCTGCTGGGTTTCACCAATATAAGACAACACCGACTAAAGCTGCTGCTGAAACTTTCCTTTTTATTTTTCCTCAAAAACACGGGGTTACTTCACACTGTCTGTGATGACTATGACCTCAGAGGATTAAGAAAGAAAATGATTCTACAAGTTATTTTTGGCTCAGCTGAAAATGAATGAATCTTTAAAGAATCTGAGACGTGCGTCTTTTGTGTTTGTTGCATAATTCTCTAACCGTTTCATGCATTTGATGGCTTCAGTTTTGATCTACACCATAATGAAATAAAGAAACACTAAAATTATTGATCTCCAATGTTTTAACTGCCTGTGAAATAAGAGATGAACAATAACAAGAAACTTATTTGACATGATTTTGTTTTTTGTTACCTGACCACATCCATGGAAGCAGCACCAGATTTGAAAAAATCCGTAGAGCCTTCAATCTGACTCACATTAGTCAGAATGCTCTGCCACACTGCCTGGAAGACACGGTGTTAAAAGTCAGCACAAAGACGAAAGCTGAACTGTTCCTTCGCTTTTCTTTGAATCGGTGGGAGAGGAGGGCCTACCCTCATCTGCTCAGCGAAGGTTTTCTCCTCTTCAGTGAGCTCCACAGCAGCGCTGCTCCCAGAGCGGAAGTACTGCGCTGCAGCAATCATCTTCCCATCCTCAAACTGCAGATTCTTCACCAGCAACTGCAGAGAAACAGGAAATGTGGCACCAGTTTTAACCAATACTATACTAACACGTCAGAGTGTTAGAGAATAAGTTTGCTTACAAAGCACGTTTACAGCAGAAGAAATGTCTCCATTGAGCTCAACAGACGAAGTTTAATGGAATACTACTTTCAATGGAAATTCAGGATTGTTCAATTCTCCTTGATCTGTTAGATTGGATGGGAGGTTTCCATAAAACACCATCATTGAGTCTCTCTGCAGATGTTCTGTGGCTTTAACTCTACACTATGACTTGGCCCCTCATTGAACTGGTCCTGAATCCACTCCAGGGTTGTCTTAGTTGTTTGTTTTGGTGCTGCCACCACCATGCTTCAAGTGCAACCATTTAATCATGTACTATGACTGTGTATATATAAAAAAAAAATGGATGGGCTTGGCTAGTGAAGCTAATGCTGGAGTGCCTCAAATCTGAGAGCGTTACTGCCTCATCTGCAAGCAGGCGGGTGAAGAAGAGGAATATTTGGCTAGCTAGTCAACTTTACATATTTTTATGGTGCTGTAAATCATCACAAGTCAGAGTAAGGCAAAAATCTCAGACAGGTTAAGTCTATGCATGTATAAAATACATTGAACAATAAAATGTGTTTATAATCTAATTATGAAATTGAAAAAACAAAGAATGGCTTTCACTGCTAATCATTTTTCAGCTTAAATCAGCTCATCAACAATCTACACAGTCAAAAACATCCAAACCCCAGAATCAGCCTGCAGATGAATCTCTCACTGTGACCCACATTCTAAAGTGCAAATGGACACACACACACACACACACACACACACACACACACACACACACACACACACACACTTTCTATGCATTTTTTCACACCCACTCACACCTATTGATGCATTGGGTGCAACTGGGGGTTCAGTGTCTTGCCCAGGGACACTTTAGCATACAGACTGGAGGAGCTGGGGATCAATCCACTGACCTTCCAGTTGGTTTACAACCCACTCTACCACCTGAGCCGCAGCCACTAAAAATGGAAAGAAAACTAATGACCCTAAAAATAAAAAATAGTCAGCATTATAACAGGGAAGGCAGTACAGCCATTTAAATTGGGTCCAGTGCCGTATGTTTCATCAGTGACCTAATGCAGTTATGTTAGCAATAGTTTTATTGAAAGATAAAACTGAACAAGAACTCAGACTAAACTTTTTTCTGCCAGACTTTCTTTTTGTTGATTCCATGTTTTGAAAGTCAGCTTATGCACCTGACTAGAACACTCTGGTAGAGCACAATGTCTCATATCTAACATGGATTTTACTCTGAAATAACTTTAAAATTGTACATTTATTAGTGAAAATCTGAAGATTAGTGGGCTGGGTTATGCTTTACATATTTCAGGATCCCACTAATGCTCGTTTCAGTCAGCAATCAAAATAACCACCTTATTTGATTGCTGTACACTCGAACCCCTGAGACGCTGACAGGACCATGAGTCTGTATATAAAATGAATGAATTCAATAATTAATGAATGAATTCAATAATTAATGAACATTAATGAACAGAGTTCTGCTCATAGCACTAGTTGGAGTCTAGTGTCTGCTGTCAGTTCCGTGATTTACCCAGTTTAATCCGAGCCTAAATAAGGTTATTACGTTTGTTTAGAAGGGTTCACGCTTCTTTTCCAGCATTTTGGCAGCACGGTGTCTTACAGAGTCCAGCACTGCAGGGGGCGCTGTGACCTCGGTTCCACACTGTAAAGACAGTCACTACAACACCCATAGGTTACAAGCAGGGCGAGCTGAGAATAACAGTGAAGCCTTACAATGGCTACAGCTACCCTGCAGACATTTAACGTGTTCCTGACGGAGAGACTAACCGCAGCTGCGGTGGACATCTATGGATTCGTTGAGAAGACTGTGGTAGAGTACCAGGAGGAGGTTTACCGAGCCAGGCTGGAGAACCAGCGGCTGCAGCGGCTGCTGGACCTCGTCTACAAACCAGAGATAAGACTGCACAGGGCAGGTATGTCCCCCAGGTTATCTTAACATCTTAATAATCTAACAACTGACGGAACCACGTCGGATGAAAAGTTAGATTTATATTCACTGCATTCAGCTAGCAACATTAGCAAGTAGTGTTAGCCAGAAAAGGGGATTTAAATTTCCGGTCAGTTTTCAGCAGCTTTATTTTCTGATTTCCTCAAATAAATCTGTACAGTAAAAATACTGTTACCGTACACGAATATAAATGACAGACAAATTGCGCGAGTTTAGACTTGCATATTAAAGAGGACTGCTGTTCATTGTTGTTACTCGGTTTTCAGCACGTGTATTACGGGCAGGACACATCTGAAGTCCTAAATCAGCGTACACTCGAACCCCTGAGACGCTGACAGGACCATGAGTCTGTATATAAAAACATACAAACTAACAGTAGCAAAACCGATCGTACTACCTATGCGGGAGTCGCGAAATGGGAAATCTTGACGAATTCCCGGTCGGGTCGCAAAATTCTTGTCGGATTCCCCTTGCGGATTCACGGGTGCGAGTAGAGAGGCATGTCATAAACGATTGTGTATTGATTATGGAAATTTAAAAATCGCGTGCAGGAGTCTCAGCCAGGCTCAGGACAGAATTCTTCACTATATGGCCAAAAGCATTCACTCACCCCATCACTTCCACAGGTTTATAAACCAATCACCTAGGCGTGCAGACTGCGTCTACAAACATTTGTGAAAGAGTGGGTCGCGTGATGGAATGCCACAAGTCCAGTCATGAAAGTTCTTTGCTACAAAATATTCCAGTCAACTGTTAGTGGCATTATAACAAAGTGGAAGTGATTGGGAACGACAGTAACTCGGGCCACAAAGTGGGAGGTCACGTAAAAATCACAGAACGGGGCCAGCGGATGCTGATGCTCATAGTGCTCAGCAGAATGTAATGAACCCACGTACACACATTTTAATCACAGTAGACCACAGAAAACATATCTAATGTTTAAATTCATAGAATTGACTCATGAAAAATATTATCTCTGTTTGAATTTAATGGCAGCAGCACATCTCAAAAAAGTTGGGACTGGGGCAACAAAAGGCTGCAAAAATCAGTGGCATTAAAGCAGTGGTTCTCAAATCCAGGCCTCGTGGCCCACTGTCCTGCAGGTTTTTGATGTGTCCCTGATCCGAAACACCTGAATCAAATGGCTGAATCACCTCCTCAGTATGCAGTCAAGTTCTCCAGAGTCCTGCTAATGACTCTATATTTGACTCAGGTGTGTTGAAGCAGAGACACATCTAAAACCTGCAGGACACCGGCCCTTGAGGCCTGGATTTGAGAACCACTGCATTAAAGAAACACCTAGAGGAACATTTTATAATTAGGTCAACTGGGAACAGGTCAGTAAGATGATTAGGTGTACAAAGTTACAGAGGCAGTTTCTCACAAGTAAAGATGGGCTGAGGTTCATCTATCTGCAAAAAACAATCTTTGTGCACAAAGGGATAAGGCTAAAATCAACACAGGATGCCCATGGGCACTCTGGCAGCACTGCATTAAGAATGAGCTTGATTCTGTCATGAAAAATCACTGCACGGGCTCAGGAACACACACACAAATTGTTTGACAGAAGACTTGACTAGTCTCAATTTTTTTCAGTGATTATCTCTAGATAGTCATGATTGCGGTTCATCATATAGGGCAGTTTGTATAAGTTGTAGCCACTGTGACATCATCCACTGGTTTGTAGACTCCACATTCTGAAACCTTAACATTTGTGTTTTTAACCACAGCAAGTCTGGCTAACATATATAAACTGTACAGGCGCAACTGACAAGCACACACATCTGCTAATTGGTACTCAGACTAACACTTCTGGTGTGCAGGCACTATGAATCCACTCTCTACTGATCTCTGTCTTTGTGAAGCTGATCAAAGATTCATGACTGGTTTTGACCAGTGTAGGACAATTCTAACGCTTATAACTTTGCACACTACTGGAAGTGGAATGCTTTTTTTCTTTCCTTTCAGATGCTAAACAACCAACTGAGGAAATTCCCACTAAACAGCAAGAGTGGAGCTCTGACGTGTGGCAGGATGAGCCGGGACCCTCCGAGGTCAAAGAGGAGGAGACCCAGGAACTGTGGCTTAATGGTAGCGAGGAGCAACCAGTGATGGAAGACAGCGACGATGGGGATGCCTTAACAAAAGAACTCATTAAAACAGTGCAGCAGTTAGAGGACTGCAGAGCAGCAGAGGAGAGCAGAGAGCCAAGCCAAACATCTTCAGATGAACAAAAGCTTCTGGAAGAGAAGACCAGTACCACCCTCTACCGCTGCCACATATGCAACTACATTTTCACCAAAAAGACTGTGCTAACATGGCACCTCAAGACGCATGAAAGCAAGCCGCAGGAGAGCAAGAGCAACTTTGACTGCCACATCTGTGGCAAACACATCCCCTGCCAGAGCAACCTGCAGAACCACATGCGAGTGCACACAGGGGAGAGACCCTACAGCTGCCATTACTGCGGCAAGTGTTTTAAGCTAAAAGGACACATGACAGAACACATAAGGACTCACACAGGAGAGAAGCCTTTCAGCTGCCACATCTGTGGCAAGTCCTTCAACAGGGGCTCCACTCTGAGGAAGCACGTTCTAGCCAAACATAAAGAGGAGAGGCCGTACAAATGCGAGGACTGCGATGAGCTGTTTACAGAAAGGCTGCTGATGAAGAGGCATATGAGAAAGGTGCACGGTGTTAACCTGCCCACGAGTCAGAGTCCCACCTGAGAGACTTTAAGAGCTAATGGTGCATGTTGCATATAGTCTAAAATCTGAACTGGGTTTGGTGTCTTTTGAAATATTTCAGTGTATAAACAACAAAATCAGTGACGTTTACATTTAGCCAGGCTGCCATAAATAGGACTAAATCACAAGAGTAGTGTCAACTGCCAGATGATGTCCAAATGGCCATAAGACAGTTTGCTTAAATGCACTACAATTGGCTTTAAATTATTTGACATTATGGGTTTTATGCTTCTATACAGGTTGGATGAAAAATTCATTCTTATGTATTTGCAGTAATTATTGGACTGGAGCCACAAACTTGGCCTACTACAGCCTAAGCACTGCACCAGCTTCATTCCATGTGAAACGAATAACAAAGGTAAAGCAGCATTGTTGTGGTTTTATGGTAAGTTACGAATTGAAACAGTTTTAGCAGTCTTGCAAAGAAATGCAAGGATAGTCTACATCAGTGGTTTTCAAACCTCTGGACTGAGGGGAGCCACGCCTGTATTCATATACAGTGATCCGTCGCCTACCGCGGGGGTTACGTTCCAGAGAACCGCGCAATAGGTGAAAATCTGAAGTAGCGGCGTTATATTTATTATTTATATATATTTTAAAGGCTTTATAAACCCTTCCCACTCTCTTGCTACAACTTGAATGATGAAGATGAATTATGTAGCTATGCAGTACTGATGGCGATGAAGGTGGTGCAACATCTTAGTTATGGGGTGTTACAGAAATACCTGTATACCACTAAATCCAGCAATATAGTGAAAACTTCGCAAAACAGTAATTAAAAAAAAAAAAAAAAAATCCGCATAACAGTGAGGCCACAATAAGTGAACCGCGATATAGTGAGTGATAACTGTTTACACAAAATAGCCTTTATTTCAAGTGATGTCAGTTTGTTTATTTTTTGCAGATTAACACACTTGCAAGAGCCCAAAGGCAGCAAGTGCACCTCACATGACGCCTTATTTACTTTGCCAGAGTACAGCAGCCACTCCTGCAGCAAGCAGACTTGACTTGTACTCTTTTGAAACGGGCCAAGTTTCTCTCTCTATGGATGTTTGTTTTCCAGTTTCAAAAGGATTCTTTTAGGACTGTTTACAAAGTATTAATGAATAAAATGAAATGAATAATTCATTAAGGATTTTATGTACAGTTATATACAACAGTAAAACTTGTTTATTGTTGTAACAAAAACACACCAGAACCTGAAGAGCTGAAAGACTGATGATTTATAATGGTTATTTTTTTTTTCCCCCCTGGAACAAAAAGGGGAACAAATAATAAAAATATCAAAACAAACAAAACAAAAAAAAAAGATTTTTTTTTTCATCTAACTTGCATACAAGTAGATTTCCCAAGTGCCTATTATGATTATGATTGAGGGAACAGTTTAACACTGATCCTGGCTTTTTGCTAAAGTAGACCAACATCTTCCTGGTTCTGACACAAGAAACTATTCAAATTTTAAAACTATTCCCTTTTACACCCAACCGAGCATTCGGAACCAACTTTCAGTGTGGAGCAGGCTTTGAAACCCCACAAAGTACAGATTTTGAGCAGTTCAGTAACCAGCATTTGTAGACTACATTCTAAACACACGGAAATGACCGGCTTAATATTCGGGTTTCTACAAATGCACAATAGCTACAACTGAACGCTTGATTTTTTATTTTTTTTATCTCCTGCCTTTCTGATGCTCTGGACCACTCACTAATCTTCATGTGTCCTGAATAGTTCCCTTCTAAAAGCACCATTCCTTTTCTGTTCAGAGCCTCTGACAAACACGGACCACCAAAGTTTCACCGTTCAACCTAAAAAGCAGTTGGCTGAAAAGTGTAGATGTCTGTTTGACCCTAAGTGACATCCATTCCATAAAGTTCATTCTGATCAGAAACTATTTTTTTTAAATCTAAATTGCACCATAAATATCAAATAACAGTTTGTCAATTAGTGATATCCATGTTGCACTGTAAAATATTTATATACTGTATATATTTTGCCAAAGTTATTTCATGATGATCCTGTTATGTGAACATAAAATATAAAGTAAAAAAAGTGACACATCCCAGATCGCTGTCATCTTTTTTTTTTTCCACTCATATTTTTGTAATGTCACTGCGCAGCATTTGGAAACGTTCTCTCTTCAGCTGAAACGTGAGTGGAGAGATTTTCTCTGAGCAGTTGTAGGAAGAAAAGATGGAGAACGAGAGCTCTGGGCTGCATTCCCAGAGACCGGGTCATCTTACATCTGATGGGCTGAAGGTGATACTTGCGTTGCTATTGCTACATTAAGTCAAGTAAGAAGGTTTTCGCTTTGTATTGACAAGTCTGTGTTCCTGCCAGTGAAGAACCCCCATAGCTGCAGGTGATGCTTCCACCAGCATGCTACACACTGAGGCGGTGTTCAAGTTGGAGCTGTATCTACACAGTGATGGGGCCATTGTATGCATGTCTGAGTTGTAGTCACTGATTTCAGATATGTAAATTCCACTGGGGTGGCTGTGACTCAGCAGGTAGATCAGGACATCTGCTAATTGGAAGGTTGGTGGTTTGATCCCTGGCTGCTCCAGTCTGCATGCCAAAGTATCTGTGGGCAAGATTCCATTCGTTGGATTGTGTGTGTGAATGTTAGATAAACAGCACTTAGATGTAGAAAGTGCTTGTATGAATGTGTGTGTGAATGGGATGCGCTGTATAGAGCACTTTATAAGAACCAGTCCATTTACCATGCATAACACTTATTGGCAATCTGACTTCTAGAAGTCTAGAGCAGTTCGATACTCTGTTGTGTCCCCAGAATAATAACCTCACTTACCGTCTTGCCATCATTGCCAAACAGCACCAGGCCTGATTTGGTGACGAGGCCCGGTTGGCTGGCTCCAGGGATTTCCAGGGGTTGACCATTAACTGGGATTCCATTATCCACCAGAGAGGAGCCATAGAAAGTCACTTTCTACAGAGAGAGACATAAAACGGCATTCAGTGCAAAAACAGTCAATCATTAAAGTTAGCTTAGGTTATGTTTTTGATTCTAAAGTGTAAGTAACAACTCTGATAGATTATTACATCTTAAAAGTCAATTACTGTATCAAACATTTTTATTTACTCATTTGTCAGGATATAAACAGAAAATATGAATTCTGAGCATTAAGAAGCTCTCGTTACCTGTCCATCAACCTCAGCCCAGGCTCCGGGCACTTTGTCGTTTCCTCTGATCCAGTTGTGGAGAGCCTCAGCAGACTGGTTCCAGTCAATCTGTCAGCAATTAAAAACGGTTATCACTGCCAGTTCAAATGTAAAATGGCACTAAATGTTGCTAATGCTGATTTATAGCAGGCAAAGTAAATTTCAGTAAGTTAAAGGTATTTATTGTAAATATCTCTTTAAAAAAATGGTGTAATTCCTTAAAGACATAACAGACTTTAAGGGTGGGCTGTGCCTGCATGTAATACCAATTTGTACCACAAGATGGTGCAACGAGGCAATTCAACCAGGCAAAAGAACGCGATTATTTACAGTGGTGGCCTTGGAAAAGGCCTCGAGGTTATGGTTGTAGGGCGAAAAAGGACAAAACAAAAGTTTTAAAGACGAGCAGCACACAGCTGAACAACAGTGTTGTTCAGATGGATTTGTTTCGTGTGTAGATTCCCAAAAAGATAAAATCAGAAGACAGACATGGACAGCAGCACTGAGGGGAAGGGGCGCTGCAGCTGTTATTTTCATGTCAGACTTTGGCAGAGCAGGAGGGACTACAAGTTTAAATGATTGATTTCTCTGCTGCACTCTTTACATTTTAGAGTCAGTTTCACATCAAAACATCACAAAAAAGTAGCTATAAATTTGTAAAATGTACTATAATCATTGTATTTTCAAGATCATACTATTATGGTTATTATCAGCATAAGATAAGCAGCTAAATAGCCCATGAAATAAATACACTAACAGTATTTGTAAAAAAACTTGAAAATCATGCAATTAGATCAAAGTCCTTATGTATAGATAAAAGCACTGTATGAATGTGTGTGACTGGGTGAATGAGATTTGTAATAGAGAGCTATGAGGACCAGTCCATTTACCGTTTGCCTCCATAGACAAACATGGACTAGGATACCCAGCTCCACCTAAAAAAATATAGCAGCTGCACTGACACACAGTTCCTATGAACAGCAGTGAAGCATCTGCATGTACATGTCTGTGGATAATCCTGTTATGATGGAGGTAGAAGTGACTGGACTGCTGTTTTACCTTGGCATTGTCCTTCTTCTGGATGCACTCATACGTGGCTCCTTCCTCTGGCTGTGTGATCCTCGGGGCCTTCCCCTCTGCAATCAGCCTCACGGCTTCCACCTGGAATCAGGAAAAATCCAGTTCAAGCTGCTCAAGCAGAAACACCTGTGCTATCTTTCGGAACCATCGTCACAGTGTTTGCAATGTTGGGAAACTTGCGGCAGGCAATTACAGGACACAAGCAGAATGATCAATGACATACTGCACAGATACATACTACCATTAATATTCTGTCATCTTCTATTTTTTTTTTTTTTTTTACTTTAATGCATACACTAAGTGGGAAATGGTGATAGTTTTTTTCCTCAATTTATGCATTACTGTTGTTTATGAAAACAAAGCATTCATTCTGCTTTATGATTTAAGCCTGTTAACTTTACAAATATAATAAAACAAACTTCAGATCTGTTACCGTTTGGTTTTTCCCAACACTTAAAGGCAATCTTTAGTTAACCTTTAGCTTAGCAAACTGTATTAACTTCTGTTAATATTCAATTACTGTTACAAGGGAAAGCAATGGGAGTAGAATGATTGAAGAATGAAACCAAGAGGCTAAAGTCTTGTCAGTCACAAGTTATTAGCCAATAAGCATATCCTGGTTTAAACTCCTTGTATACTAGGCAAGAGAACCAAGGGCTGCTATACAACCACAGGAGTTTCCCCCCTACCAGCCATTAGAAAGAATGAAGGATAAGGGATTTTCCCATTGCTAGTCCACCTTCTGTTTTCAGTCTTTGTCAAGGAGCTTGGACAATAAATTATATGAAGCAGCCCTAGTCATTATTTTGCATGGACAGTAGGAATTGAGGAAATGTCTGATCCACAAAGATGTTTTGTAACAATAAACAAACAAAACACAGTGGACAGCAAATCTCAGAAATTACATTACTGCCTTTACTATATTTAATATACAGGGTGGTGGTGCAATCAGCCTCCTGTGGCAGAAGCACGTATTACAAACACAATGACTTAATCCAGACATTTTTCACATCTAAAAAAATACTCTAACCTGAATCATTGAGATGAAAAAAATAATGAAGTTAGAAACATTACCCAGGGAAAACAACAACAACAACAACAAAACAACCTTTTACCAATTTATCTCAAGTCATAAAGAAAATAGAGAAATCCACAGTGATAACAGTTAAAAAATTGATCAACAAAATGTCTTCCTTTGTTGATGCTCCGGGCTTCTGTAGCCAGAAGGTTTGAGGTAAAATAAAGGCATGTTAAAATATAAGTGGGCACATGAAAATCAGGTTTTCGGGAGAATGTATGCCATCTTCTTTCCAGTGAGGAGGCCTCTGTGAATGTTCACATTTGTATCAAACTGATGCATTACACTATAATGTAATGCATCAGTGCTCAAGTGACTTCATACCACTCTTTCTTTCTCCATCCACACACCCATACTTACTGTGCCTTTTACTCCCTCTGGGAAGAGAAATCGCTTATAGAGGGTGTTGACAGTGTCATTGGGTTCAACTTCACACTCTCTCTGCAGCAGGATGGGACCAGTGTCCAGTCCATCATCAGCCCAGAACACTGTGAACCCACCTTTTTTGTCACCATGGATCAGTGTCCTGTGAAGCCCAATACAGGAAGTTAAAAAAAAACAACAACAACAGGACCTATCACAGTACCTTCCTTCTCTTCCACCTGATCCGATGAACATCACTTACCAGTTAATAGCGGAGGCTCCCCTGTGGCGAGGCAGCAGGGATGGGTGGTAGATGATGGAGCCGTGTTTGGGGTGGTCAATAACCTCCATGGGGATGAACTGGGAGCAGAAGGGCAGGACATTGAGCTCTGCACCTGTAGCCTTGTACTGAGCCACCACCTCCTGAATAGCCTGGCCCTTCACTCGCCAGCGGAGGAACTTAAAGACAGGCACGCCATCCTTCTCTGCCTCTGAGGCTGCAGGAGGAGATGATAAAGTCAATATAATTGATATAATTAATTGATATAATTGTAGGAAAAACTGCAGATCCTGCAACAGTTACCAGTGCTGGTTTTCTTAAAATGTGTTGTAATTATTTATGGCTGCACATCTGATATATTCTTAAGTAGATGCTAGTATGTTATTCTACAAGTTTTTACATTATATTGCTGTAAAAGAAAAAAAACAACTGTGGATTCTGGGTGAAATAATTTTAGAATATTGTGTGGAAAGTTTTGAGCTTTGGCACGTGTGCTGTGTGAGCATATGAGAGAAGTGATTGCATAAGAAAACAAAGGCCACAGAGGAATCTAGAGCACCAACAAACAAGAATGAACAAAAATATGTCTCACTGCTCTGAGGGTTGTAAGTTAAAACATTCAGTTGCAGTTTGCGGTTCAGACCACTTTCTATAAAATTGTGCAATGCATTACCTCTTGTGGAATAGTGGCTCCATAGTGTAGTGGTTTACACATTCACCTAACCATGAAAGCTCCCAGATTTGATCCCGGGAGGAGACACCGGTCCCTTAGGGGTTGTGTAAGGAAGGGCGTGTGGTGTAAAAATCTACTAAATCAAAGACGCAGCGCTACCCAAGGAGCAACCAAAGGTAACATTTTATTATCTCTTCTAGGCTGTAACAGTCCTATTTTCCTGTTCTTTAAGGTTTTAGACTTTTAAAAATGGACTGGCTTCCCAAAGGGAGCATAAAGGAAACTCATGGAGTGTTTATATCAGATACATTACAGAGCTGCACAGACAGTGGAACAAGTGTGCAAAGGTGCATAGAGTGCAAATGTTTCAGACCATGTTGGGCTGACACTTTCTGCACCACAGTGTGTGTAATATGTGCTCCACCTGTGTCCTTTTTTATCAATACCCATACAAAGGAAGACATGGAAAAAAAAAACAACAAAAAAAACAGAATAGCTAGCACGTCTTAAATATATAACCCCAATTATATAAAAGTTGTCACACTCTGTAAAATGTAAAGAAAAACAGAATGCAATGATTTGCAAATCTCACAAACCCATATTTTATAGAATATAGAGAACAAGTCAAATATTTAAACTGAGAAAATGTATCAGTTTAAGAAAAATATTCACTCATTTTGAATTAATTGTAGCAACACAGAACTAAAAAGTTGGGACAGGATCATGTTCACCACTGTGTAGCATCCCCTCTTCTGTTAGTCTGGGAAAATCTGGGAACTGAGGAGACAAGTTGCTGGACTTTTGGGAGCAGAATGTTGCTGGTCGACAGTATTGAATGCTGCATGGAGGTTTAACCGGACAAGCACGGATATGAGTCCACTGAAGGTTAGAAATCAGTCTATAATTAGCTAAGACAGCTGGATCAAGCAAGGTTTTTTTTTAAAGTAATGGCTAAATTACTGCCAGCTTAAAAGTCAGTGGTACGTAGCCTGTTAATAAAGGTAGATTAATTATATTTAAAATTGAAGCATGGATAAATGGTGAAACGTCTTTAAGCAGACTTGCAGGAATGGGGTCTAAAAGGCACATTGATAGTTTAGAGGAAGACATTACTGAAGTTAACTCAGAGAACGAGTTATCAGCAGGTAAATATCAGCAGGTGTCACAGTTACTGTACTTAATGGCACATCGGTGGGACGCTATGAATAATCTTTTCTCTAACGGTTAAAATTTTATCTGTGAAGAAATTCATAAAAGGATTACTTGGCACAACAGAGCTCTGACTCTTTGTCAGGCTGGCTACAGTTCTGAAAAGAAACCTGGGGTTGTTTCTGTTTTCCTTGAACAGTAACGAGTATTAAGGTGTCCTAGCTTTATGGAGGACTTTATTTATAGAGTGACAAACTATGTTTACAGGTCAAATAAATATCTTCTAAATGAGTATAATGCCATTTTTTTCTCTAACTTACGCATCAACTCTAGACGAATTCAATTCAATTCAACTTTATTTATATAGTTGCCAAATCACAACAAACAGTCACCTCAAGGCGCTTTATATTGTAGGTAAAGACCCTACAATAATTACAGAGAAAACCCAACAATCAAAACGACCCCCTAAGAGCAAGCACTTGGTGATAGTGGGAAGGAAAAACTCCCTTTAAACAGGAAGAAATGGCAGAACCAGGCTCAGGGAGGTGCAGTCATCTGCCTCGACTGGTTGGGGGTGACATGCTGTGGACAGATGCCTGACATGACAGAATCATGCCTGTTTTGCACAGTCACGATCACGTTTGATCACAAGACAATTGCACAGGTCACCTGATGGGAGTCAACCTTTCTGCAAACAGTCTCAGTCTGATTTAGACTGATTGCAATCACTCTCAGACAGAGGGTCAAAAGTTTTTAAATAATTTCTGTTTAATTTATAAATGCAGACAAACTGCCATCATGTTGCAATCAGTCTGAACGAGTCTCTGTCAGTGAGCACAACTCGAGGGGACTGGCTGCCAGCTGGTTGTATTCTGGTTATATTTCTATATATTCCTATAGCAAAGGATACTGTTGACTGACATATGGTGTGTGGAAAATATATGCTGAAGGGGCTTTAGGGTGACCTTTTGTATTGTGAAACATAGAATGTGATCAGACAAAGCAGTAATCCCTGGGGCAGAAAAAAAGCCAACAAGGAAGTGCCAATAATTGCAGCTTCTCTGAAAAGAAATCAATCCTCACAGTTACAATGCTGTGTATGCACATGTTAACATAGTGGTACAAAATAAGATTTATTAGGTTTATTAAGGTTTTAATTCTTTATTATAACTTATCTATTTGAATACTGGTAAGGCTTATAATTAGAAAGTGGCTCCTTATTCTTCTACAACGATGTAAACTGGTTACAGGCATTTTATTGCTCTGATATGAACAGGCAATCATCTGATACTGTCACCGATAAAGATAACGTAACGCACTACGCTTGGATATGCAATACCCAAGACAGTGCAACTTTGATTATTGCTGCATAGACTTTTTGTAAGTTTAGAGACCTGCAGTGATAAAACCATTGGTCCAAGTTCAAGTCCAAGTTTCATTTGGCACCATCATCAGTTTATTCATAGCACATGTGCCAGAAAATGTTTGCTTGGAAATTCACATTCAGCATTGCTTTGGCGATAGAGGAAAGGTAGCGTTCCCATTAATATCTTGAAATGGCGTTAAAGCTCTGAGTTCTTACCCAGTGGGTCTGCCTTGCCATCCTTGTCAGGGATTGTGAAGACTCCTACAATGGTGTGGCCCTCCTTCCTTAGCTCCTTGTAGACCTCCTGGCCAAACAGACTCTGACCAATCACTGCAATTCTCATCCTCACGCCTTGATGTTCTGGAGGGGCAGCCACACACTCTAGGATAACTATTTTACTGGTTTGTTGTCATAGTATTAAAACACATTTATGGTCTGAATGGATTCCTGTTAAACATGGAAACAAAGCCAACATCTGTCCATCTATGTTGCAGCTGCTGCCATCACACAACACCAGACAGATGATGTCAGCGTTTCATCTATGCTTTCTTGTTTGCTCATTGTAATGTAGGAAGGTGCTGATTCATTTATGGCCATTTTCTAGCCTTCAGATTGTGTTTCTGTTAACATGTTGGCTTCATACAAAGAGGTGTTTTATATTATTAAACCTGGTCTTGGTGAAATAACTGCGATGAAAAAAATAATAGAAACAACAGTCAGTATGATGTAGAAGGGTTCAACAACATGATAAACTTCAGCCTCTAAAACAACCATAAGGTTAATTTCTAACAGTCACTCCTCCGCCTCCTCCACTCTTTCTCAAATGCTTCAAAATGCAGTTGCTGGACTTTAAATGCACATTAAAACACATCCCTGCTGTTTTGGCTCAAATGCACTGGCTAGCCATGAAATACAGAAAGTAATTTAACATTTTATTATTTGATTTTAAAGCCCTTTATGGTATCACCATAAAGGTAGTTTCTGTCAATTTTACTGTAAATCCTTTATTGCTGTATTTTTATTGGATTATTGCTTTTATGCGTAGACCTGTCTCTTTATTATTTTATTTTCTTTTATTTCCAACCTGGTGTTGTTTGTACACTTTTTTTTAAATTATTCATGTTGTTTCACCTTTATATTTTAATATTATTTTCTATATCTGTTCTTTGTATATGTTGTATTTACTATTTTTTTTATCTGATTTTCAGGACGTTTTGCATTTTTCTCATAGTCTTATGCAATTACTAAGTGTTGTTACTATCTGTTCTGTATAGTTTAGGTGACTGAAAAACACTAAGGAGCACCACCTGTTGTTTTTAAATTTGCTTTATAAATAAAAATGACTGGACCGCTTTAGTCTCAGCTTAGAGTACCATCAGCTGAACGCATGCCACATATTAGTAAATGTATCATTATCTGTTTACAGTGGCATCTAAAAAATATTTAAATATGCAGACACAAGAAATATCAATGAGTCCAAAGTGGCAGAAAATGTATAATTAGAATCCTATAAATAATTATCAGGCTGCCGAACGTGCTGTAGTTTCCTCATGTTTGCCTGTAACTAATTATAGCCTCTGACATCAGTGCAATCCAATCATTACGCTGCACTTCCCTGATGAACTTTAAAAGAACTCTGTAGCCACTACTCTGGTTCATTGAGTTTGAACAGAGAAGGCGGGGCATGGGCACCTGCCTCCGGTTCTGACCAATCAAATGCGCAGGACAGCTAAAGACTTTTGCCTGAGACAACTTCAGACAGCCGAAATGTGAAGTTTTACAGCAAACCTGCATTCACCAGGATAATCACAGAGTGCCCCCCAGCACACTTCAAGAAGTCAAGCGCAAACTGCTGCGTGGAATTAAAATACACTCCTCAACAGTTGCCGCAGTAGTCTATAGTTTTTTATACGTGTGGCGGGTGACCAATAATCTGAGTGCACTCTGAAGGCTAAACAGTTTAAAATATGAATCTAAGGGTTAATCCGGTGTCACTCACCCCTGCCTGCAGACAAAGCGCTTCTTGAAAAGAGCGATCGGGCGGAGAGCGTCACTTTTCATTTCCTCCCTTCGCGCACACACTCAGGCGGTCCAGTTACGTAACATGGACATACAGCAGGATGATTGGACATGGGCTGGTAATGAGGCTGCAGGGGCGGCCAATCAGCTGCTGCCCTCTGTGAAGGGGTCATATTCACAAACTGACAAACTTTGAGAAATCAGTATAAATTTCAATAAAAAACACATGAAGTGTTTGGCTTGCAACACACTCAATTATCCTGGCTTTTGTATCTACAGAGACAAATGTCTTGAATTGATTTGGCTCACTTTGTTGTTGTTATTTAGAATTTCTTGGAAAAAATCAACCTGCAGTCTCAGTTTTCCAGGAAACTACTATATGTAATGAGTAATGAGCTGTTTTAGTTTTTTTTTAAAAAGGTAGAGGTAAAGGAAGGTCAAGGAACTGAACTCTAAATGTCACATTTTCACGTAAACCTGGAGTTAATAAAGGGTTTAGAATGATGAATAAACACAACAAGTGCTGTAAAATGAAGATGTTTTCTTGGTCACCATTCAAACTGAAGCAGATTAGTGACACTGACCTTCCCAGGACCCTGAACTGGATAACTGGTTAAGAAACTGTATGTATGTTTGTATCAAGAAGCCAGGCTGTGCTGACCAACATGATAGCAGTCACTCTTCTGTCTCCTTTAGTCCAGATTGTGTAGTAAAAAATACAACAACAAAAAACTGAGCCAGCAGGGTAAAAACAGTGATATGGTTAAAAATGATGATGCTGATCAGTGTTTGAAACTGGCTTCTAATTCGTATCCATGAGTAATTTACAGAGACATGTGGGAGCTGATAAACTTGTTGTGAAGTTAAGAAAGGTCAAAGGACACCAAGGTCAAAGTCTGTGAGTCAGCAAAGCACTGTACTCTACACACCTTCTGCAAGCATAACAAAGAAAAGTGTGCTACGCATTGAGGCACACAGATATGCATTTGACTCATTTACCTTTGTAAGTCGTCCATGCAGAGATGCACTGAAGGAATGCAGAATCATCAGCCCCCTCTCCCCAATAATACAGGGTACACATTGTTCAGATTACTTTCAAGCATTGTTAGCGCACTCATTACAAAAAACTGCAGCACTGGAGGCTGGCTCCAAAAGTCAGTCAATCCCCACAGACTCCCATGTTTAAATGCTCAGCATTAAAAAAACGTTTACAGCCTGGTACAAAAAACAAACAGCTTGGTCCTCTATGTATTGTTTTCCACTTCATAACAATTGTATACATTTCATTTGTATTTTTTTTGTTTTTGTAACCCATTTATTTGGCTTTTAGTCAGGCTTAAGGTCAGAGGTTCCCCCTCTATGACTGACAGTCGCTCTCTGCTAGGCCTCATTTCTGCTGATTTGAGTCACTGAACTGGTTTCAGTTAAATTCAATTAATTTTTTACTGATGTAGCATCAGTTCACAACAACAATCATCTCAGTGACCTTTATTCAATTCAATTCAATTTTATTTATATAGCACCAAATCACAACAAACAGTCGCCTCAAGGCGCTTTGTATTGTGGGTAAAGACCCTACAATAATACAGAGAAAACCCAACAGTCAAAACGACCCCCTATGAGCAGCACTTGGCGACAGTGGGAAGAAAAAACTCCCTTTTGACAGGAAGAAACCTCCAGCAGAACCAGGCTCAGGGAGGGGCAGTCATCGGCCGTGACCAGCTGGGGTTTATGATGTAAAGGAAAGAGCCTACAATATTAGGGAGAAAACTCCAATCTTCAGACGATCCCCTATGAGCACTTTTCACCAAAGTGCTCATAGGTGAAAAGCGAGCAGTGAAGGAGAAATGGTCTGGGCATCAGTGGAAGTCTCTCAACAGTCTCTCAACAGCCTATAGCAGCTCTAATTATAAGCTTTATCGAAAGGAAACTTTGTATTTTAATCTTACAGTAGTCTAATCTAGAAACAAAAGTTAGGGATATGGTTGCTTTGATTGACTGGTGTCCTGACATTGGCAGATGTAGCCTCATCTAGCCACATTAGTTTGAATCGCAGAGCTGGACCTCTCGACTGTGTTTTGGAGAAGTTTTATTGAGTTATCTGACAAATAATATGGTCTTCTTTCCAAGAAGTGTGTGTTTCAGTTTTGGTCAGTGAAACTCTAGTATTTTATTATTCTGTTACTTAGTGCTAAGTCAACTGTAATGTGTGACATAGCCACAGTCCCGTCGGCAGATCTCAGTCTTAAGGGGGGCTTATGAAATCCAACAGGGGGGCACCACTATTATTAGCTTGATTAGTGATCTGGCTTGGGTGGGCGGGCCAGGGCGGG
>JASGAU010406561.1:0-15614 GCA_030220045.1 Australoheros facetus
AAACTGAGCCTGGGTCAGTGTCTGATCAACTACTGTTGACTGCTTTATAACACGCGTTGTACTGCTAAATTAGTGGGAAATAACCAGATACTGCAGACAGGGATTGTTTCTGACATGATCCTCATAATACAGATTTCACTCTTAAGGCTTTAATGCTGATTTTAAGGGATGAAAAATAGACACGCCAAAGTTTTAAAATAAACGCACGTAAAAATGCCGTCTTTCAAAAGGCCCTTAACTCGGACATGGGCATCCAGCACAGCATGCGCTTCACGGCCACAGGCACCGGCGTGTCTGTAGTTTGGATGACTCAGCACTTTTGCTGGTGGTTAGCGTGTGGAACGAACACGAGGAAACATAGACGGATTTATAGTCAACATTTCACACATTTTTGTTATTGAGACAGGTATTAGCGAGATACCTACTTTAATCTGCACAGAGGGATGGTGTTGTAGTAGATGTGAGAACAAGTTTGAAGTATTCCCTCCTTTAGCGGCCACTTTACTGCCACACTGTTTGCAAACGGGATACCCATCCTCACGTACGTTTGGTGGGTATCCGAAGTAGTCCCACACTGCTGATTTTAGTTTTTTTTTAGGAGGATGGAAACTGGTTAAATCTGTCGCCATTTTTACCACTATGTGCCTGAGAGCAGCGCCGCTGACAAAGTGGCAGCCGCGACGGAGCGGAGCTCCGTGTGCGAGTTTCTCAGTTGGCTTGCCTCTTTCCCTTATTACCGGTAATAAGCAAACACCCATGGTATGATAACCGTGCATTTTAATACCATGGTATACCGTGAAACCGGTTACCGCTGCAACCCTAAACTGCACTGTCACATTATCTCGGGTGCCTCCATAATGTAGGGGTTGACACGTTCGATTCCAGCCAGAGGCACAAATCTGGTGTAAAGCTCTGCCAAATCCACACATGCAGAACTACCCACTGTGACCCCCTGTGTAGCTTTATTGTCATGTTATCTGTAGTAAGGGCTCATAAAAACCTACATAATAACAAATGTAATCTGTTTCATCTGTCTGAAAGAAAGACAAATGCCAGTCAATATATTGATTTCTAAATCACCAAATATCAATATCAGTCGAGTTCTAGTATATGGTAACCCTTTGTTCATGGTTGTCCCACAGTGACATCCAGTCGATATGACAATACCAGTGGAGGAGCAATTGAAGTGATCAGTCCTGCTAGTTCCCCAGTCCAACCTCAGCCGGACAAACCAGAAGATGGGCAGGCAGCAGGTATGAACTTTGAGCATATTAATTTTTTGAGGTAAACCAAAGTGACTTTACAAATGCTCACATATCGTCCCATTCAATTTATATTGATGATATTCATACAATGCTCTGGGAGTGCGACTAAGCTCTGTCACACACTCACATAACAAATGATGCTTCGGGGCATTTGGTATGCAGTATTTTGAACTAAGACGCTCCAACATGCAGAATGGAGAAACTGGGGCACAAACCACCAATCTTTTCATTAGGTTTAGGCCCCCCTATTGATACCCTTAGGTAGAGCAGGCAACCATTCTCCCAGACATCAAACACAGACACTGGACAATATTCACATAGAACAACAAAAGGGAGAAAAGAGAGGGTTCTCCAGGCTTCACTAAAACCGCAACTGAACCCTCAAACTAAGAATACTACAACAAAGGTAAAAAAAAAAGAAGCTAAAAACACTATAATAAATAAATAGATTCAAATATAAAAATGAATAAATAAATGGAACAGATATGGGCACAATTGTCTGTAGCTTATTCAGAAGAATAATAGCAGCTAGGACAGCAAACCTCCATCTGGGGGGAAGAAGCTGGAAATCCCCACAAAGTCATTGTTTAACCCTTTAACACCGAGCCGTCGCCACCGATACACCTTTGTGGAAGCGCACTTTGCATTACTGTAATTATGTGACAGTTTGTCCTATCGCAAAAATTCAAATGCTTTCCGAAAGCTATGAAATCGCACTTCACATGCAACACAGGTTATTACGGTAATTTCACTAGCGCTGTTGCCAGACATCCGCAAATGATGGGACAATTGAAACACATCATGTCTCAAACTGATCTAAAAGCCTGTGGATTAAAACATGTGGTTGAACAGTATTAAATGCAGAAGGAAAATCAGTAAATAAGAGTCTGGAATGACACCTCTCACCTTCCAAGTGCTTAAAGCGCAAGTTAAGAAGAGAGGCTGGCATCTTCCACACCTCTGTGGGGGCTGTACGCAAACTGGAGGATCCAACACCTGCTCAGTGTGGGGCAAAATCTCTGACTGCACAAGTTTCTCATTAAAATTGAGGTTAAAGCCACTGGCCTAAAATCATCAAGACATTGGGGGCAACTGGATTTAGGAACAGGGACAGTTAGAGCATTCTTCTAGACACTGGGGACATATTGTAATTTTTAAGGACTGTAGTAGCACACTGGACTCAGCTCCTCTGCAGGAGAACCCACATGCCACACGAGTCTGGTCCATGACTCCCAAATATGTTAATGTGAAGAAATTCCTTCACTTTTGCTGATATTAAAATGCTGACTGTCCCTTAATGTGTGGCTCAGTTCCTGAAATTCTTTGCTAAACTCATATAGATCAAAAGGATTATGAAAGCAGTTTAGAGCATTGTCAGATACTCGATCTGTAATAAAATGCTTCCTCATTTCAGTCTATGTCCGTGATCCGGACTTTTTCCCTCATTTAAACAGTTTTATAGATGGGCAGTAGATGCATACAGTTATGATCTGCTTGTCCCAGAATTGGGAGGGATTTGTAGGCATCTTTAACTGACCCATAACAGAGATCTAATGTTTGGGGCATCATTTGACTGGGGCTTTTGCACAATACTAGAGGCTGAGGAAGCATTTGTCTTCAGGTGAACGTACACTGTGGTTATAAATATTTGTGGAATCTCCCGAGGCAGATAAACGGGATGCAGCGACACCAATAAAAGTTCCATATCTGGTGTATAAAGACGCTGCCTCACTGTCACAGAGCTGCAGTTGCGTTTGTTGATATACAAACAAACCCCACCCCCTTGTGTTTTCCCCATCACGTCAAAGAGACCGTCGAGGCAGACAGAAACAGTGTGGATGTTTCTAAGTTGTGAACACCACATTGTTTTTCCATGTTGAAGCATGGAGCGTCGGCGGTGTGATCAGCTGACACGGAGTTTTTGTTGTTTGGATTCATTGTTACAAACTAGTCTAGTAAGAAAAGTGTGATGCTAGTTTATATTTCCTAATCTATTACTGCATTAATTCTAATGTTTTATTTGTGAGACAGTCACACAGGTGCTCTTTTAAACAATATGAGCCTCAGTGGCCTCTTTCCCACCAACAGGGTTCCGGAGCCCGTGCCGTAATTTGAACCGTTAGGCGGGTTTTCCACCGCTGAAGCACTCGGTGCTCGGCCGAAAAATGGGTTCAATTCCGGCCCCGCAAACTAGCTGGTCTCGAACGCGTGACGAAAGCGGCAGAAGGGCGTGACTCTGCGGTCTCCATCAAGTTTTCTACCATATTACATGTGTATTACATGAGAAAAGTGAAGCGTTTTTTACGGCTGTGAATTAGGTTGGGCCCTAAGGCTGAACTTGCTGCTTTGTATCAGTTCATATAACAGATAAAAGGACACAAAGTGCGTACTTGTCGTCTTGCTCTAATCGCTGTCTGTGTTTACCTCTGTGCTGCACACAGATGCTGCAGTAGTTTGGTTTGGACCGTAAAACCTATTTGCAGCACAGAAAGGGGAGCGTGTTCTCCCAGGTTTGTGCGCTTCAGCTTCCGTGTCCAGACGAGGACCCGCCCACACTCATACGTAAAGGAGCAGTTCACAGAAATGCAGTGGGAACGCGGGCCCGTTCTTAAGCGTTTCGCCGGTTCATTGGGAACAGCATGAGCACTGGCACTCGGTTCCTCGGCAGTGGGAAAGTAGCAAGTGATGGTGCAGCAGGGTTCCAGGGAGCCATAACGCTTCTTTTTTTTAAACAAAAAGCCCCCTTTTTACCCAAATCAACAGTTGGATGGCTCTCTTTATTCAGAGTGTTTCACGCCAACCTGGTGGGAGCATTATACAATGGCCAATCGTTTTAGAAACAACAGCAACAGTTGGTTTGTCTTTATTATGTATGTTTCACGATAGCTGTTAGACTACATGTCTTTGTTTAAGGAGCCTATCATAAACAATAGCCATACTGGCTACTTTATTATGTGTTTCTCTGATACCTCACACAGACCTACTCAATCAGCTGTTTTACTCCCATATTCGACTATTGTATGAGTCTGTCAGGGTTGAGCAGATTTGGAAGTAAATGTGTAATCCTAGTTTGTGTTTGAGCACCGACGCTGTTTCACTGAGCGTGATAAAAGCTGTCAGTTTGGTGAAAACATTATAGCTGCACAATCTCAAACTTTTTCTGACCACTTTATAAGTTCCACACAGGTTTAGCCCATAGTATGATTCAAAGTCAGAATAGAATATCACACAGGCTGAAACAGTGTCTCAGTTTTTGTGTATACCTTTTATAAAAATCCTTTTTGTTTGTTTGTAAGTCAATATGACACAGTACTTCACCCATTAACCAGACTTCTGTACTTTTTCATCATTAAGAAGTAAATTATAAGTATCCAATTGAAGTGCATTTTATTTTTGTCAGTTCGGTTTTTGTTGTAGTTTTAAATTGAAACATTATTGTGATCTTGAAATATTAAAATAAAATCATTCTATTTATATATTTTCGTTTCTCAATATATGCGTCACCGGCTTCCGCTAGTATTTGCAGCTCTCAGTGTTTTCTTTTCCGTGGAAACCGGGTTTAAAAACGGCCTCAGTTTTACACAGTGTTGTGGGTTGCCAGTTGGGCTTTTTTTAGGCTTGTTTTCATAGAGCTGGTTGCTTGTTTCTATCGCAAGATCTGGCAACACTGGACAGGAGCTCCAAAAACCAGCAATGGTCAGGTTGATGTCCTGGTCTCGCTCGGTGAGCCATGACACAACACTTCCTGAAATCCTTTTGGAAACTAATGTTTCCCTGCTATTCGCCCCCTTTTGTTTCTCAGGGCCTGGACGTTCCCCATTATTGGTGAAGTCAGGGGAATCCTGGAGATCTGCCGTTTCCTCAGACATAGCCTGATTTCGCCTCTTATCCCCCATTTTCTTTTGTGACGTGCCTCCCGAGTCGTTAAAGTTCTTCCTAATACGATCTGGCACTTGAACTTCTGACTGAGCTAAACTCTCACAGTTTAGCTGCAGCAGCACCTCTCTGGTGTATTGCACCCTGGCTTGACTGACAGCTCCCTCAACACAGGCGACAAGGAAGAAAGAAAAGTAGGGCCAAATACGCAGGATCCATTGTGGAATAACAGTATGTGAAGCACTTAAAACAACCACCAAGTAATCACGGAAGACATAGCATATAAAAGCAATAAAACAGGTTTGCGAACTAGGACGCTAGACTATCACTGCTGGTCGCTGCGTGCGCTCGCGCCCCGGGTTAGAGAGTGATACCTTAGACCAATGGGAGCTTAGATTGTTCAAAGATTTAGTTTAATGTCAAAGTAGGCATGTTGCAGGGTTGAGGAGGTTTTGGCATTGAAGGCTAAAATTAGCTGTGTTGAGTAAACATGCCGTAATTTGAATGGCTTCACCCACTGACCTTGTCATTTGAGATTTTCAGACAGCATTTTCAGTGCAGTCTCGTCCCCAGACTGCACTTAGTTATTTTGCCACCTGCAAGCAGATGTGGATCATTTACTTTTGGCATAGAGTCTGTTGGCTTCTTGCCATCTCATTACTTCTCACTTCATTCACCCTCCAAAACAACTCTGCTCTGTCCCCGGTTAACCTTCACCAGTTGGCATGCGACCTTATGACATGAGTCGATACCGGCCATCAGGGGAACCGCCACAGTCCGGCTCGCAGCAATCCTCTTCCTCCCAGGCTGACAGTTACTCGCAGGTCCCCAAAACTCATCGTGTCATGACCTTGGCAGACCACATTTCGGTAAGAAAACACAGCATTCTGCAACATTACCAGTAATGGAGCACATGTACCAGGTAATCACACCTAGCTAACATGGTTTTCTGGTCACTCCCTGTAATGCAGCACATCATAACACAGGACTTTGCCCGGAATAAGGATCCTCCTCCAGTCTCCTCCTCAACCTCTGCTGCATTCCAGAGCATTGTGCCGACTGTGTCCTCTTCAGGTCGAGGCAAGATGCCCAGTCGCTACAGTCCTGAGAATCAGGTGCAGGCCTCACACCACCAGAGACCCTCCAGTAGAGTTTCCCCAGAGAACGCCCCTGACAAGCCCAGAGCCAGGTACTTAAAGTGCGAAATAATAAGAATGGGTCTAATTTATTATTTGCCATCGGACTAAAATGTGGTCTCTCCCTCATCTTCAGGCCCGGCAAGTCTCCAGAGAGAGGAAGCAGGCCAATGGAGAACTATGAACCCATCTCTCCACCACAGAGCTACCAAGGCATGGACAAACAGGAGTCTGGCGGTCCTCCACCCCAGCGACGAGAGGGTGACAGCTCAGAGATCAGGTAGTGGAGGTGCTCAGCTTGTTTGGTGGATAATTGGAAGCCAGTGCAGCGCTTAAAAATCAGTTCAGATTCAGTTTTGATATTTATATTCAAATTGTAGTAATACTGAAGCTCCTGTGATTATAGCATTAATTACAATAAAATGCAGAGTGTGACAGACATCCACTTGTGTCCATTGTACACTTTCTGCATGTGGAGTGAAATATGTGAAATATACTGAAATTTGACTGTTATAGTTAGCAGTTAGATTGCTGTTTAAACCCTGAAATTTGATACCTGTCTGTTAACTAGTGTCCTGTCTGGGTACCAGCGTCCAAACTGTTTGAACCGCAGTGAAGCTGCGTAGTAATAATTTGACTCTTTGTTCTTTGTGTGGTTCAAGGAGCGACTCGCGGTCCCCAGGAAGTGTTAGCTATCTGCCTTCCTTCTTCACCAAGCTGGAGAACACCTCGCCGATGGTGAAATCGAAGAAGCAGGAGATCTTTCGTAAGTTGAACTCCACCTCTGGTGTCGGTGATTCTGATATTGGTAAGTGGGTCTTTTCTTATCCTTTGTGTTGAACTTAATCCTTTTAATTCTTCTAACACTTTATGCATGTGACTTATTAAATCATTTTGAACTCAGTTTCTTCTAAACTGGCTTTGTTTCACCAATAATAATTGTCTCGCAGGAAACGCACAACCAGGAACAGAGATTTTTAACCTGCCTGCTGTTACCAGCTCCAGTAAGTAGCAGCATATCTCGTTCAGATACTTCACACTTTATTTAAGCTGATTTCCTTTCTCATTGTAGCTTGTGTGTGTGTGTGTGATGATTTGTAGGCAGCATCAACCCCAGGAATCACTCCTTTAGTGACCCAGCCAGTAATCTGGGTCTGGAGGACATCATCCGCAAGGCCTTGATGGGCAACTTGGAGGACAGACAGGAGGAGCAACAGGGTGGAATAGCATCAAACGCTGGCGGTGATCCTCGGCAGGAGGCCACTCCATCTCCCAGTATGGGTAAGCATCAATCCCAAAAAGAAACTTGTGCAGTCAGCACAAGTTGTGCTTGTTCTGAAGGGATCTTATGTTTAACATGTTAATTTACACATTCTGCCTGTTTGAATTCAGGTAAGCAGAAGCAGGGCAAAGCAAATAGTCGGAAATCCAAGTCTCCTAACCTGGGTCAGGTCTACGGTGGAGGGGAGCGCCCCTCATCAGTGTCCTCCGTCCACTCTGAGGGAGATTATCACAGACAAGCCCAACAGCAGTGGAGCTGGGATGACCGACCCTCGTCCACAGGTGCACTGTCCAGTCTTTTGTCATGTTGTAATCTCTCTCACTAAAAATGTCTGTTACAGATGGAATCTTGGAATTATGTGAATATTTGAGGCTGAAATAGAACTAAATGTATTTTAAAGCGCAGCTGCAGATAATCTGATGTTCTGCCTACATTTCATGCTGAAATTTGTTCACAGATTAAGATTCAGTCATTAAATGATGGCAAACAACATTTTGAGGTTTAGTGTATGAAATTCAAAGTCTGAACCTCAACATATTTTCCACTGTAAATCACCTAAATGAGTCTCAGTGGGTCCATTACGCATCAAACAGATCAGCAAACTGTATCTGGGTTGGAGTCCAATTAAACAACAGTTTCTGAGCAGATCTGGTTTGGATCCATTTCACTTCTGGACAATTCTCAGCTCATCCCATCCAGATCCATTTGGGATGCACAGTGGTTTATTTTGTCCTGACATGATTTGAATTTAAAATGGCTCATCCTTCCAAAGTTATACTGAAGTAACTAAAATCTAGCTGTGCATGCTAATATTTCTTATAACATGTTTGTCTTTACTGATGAAACTTTACAACTTGAAAGCTGCCCTGGATTTTTTTGTGTTAAATGTAAAACAGTTACTATGACCTGAGTTTGACTCAGTTACTGTTTGGCTAACAGTAACTGAGTCAAACCCAGGGTGGATAGAGTTGATTGAACTAACTGATCAGCCTTTCTGGGAACCAGTTACTCAAAACAAAGGTTATGGTTAGACTCGGAGTTTGTTGAACCTGCTCCCTGGAATCGGGCCCTGGAACCATTTCATCTACATGTTCCCACTCTTGTTGTCTTCCTCTTTCTGCAGGACCCATGCAGTTCCCCTACAACCCACTGACTATGCGGATACTGAGCAACACGCCACCCACCTCCATAGCCTCACCCTCCATACAGAGCCAGCAGCAGCAGCTGCAGCAGAACCCAGGTGGAGCTCCAGGCCAGCGGCGAGAGTGGCAGTCTTTGCTGTCGGAGCAATACGAGACCCTGTCCGACAGTGATGACTGAGCCCTGCTTGCTACAGCTTTATTAACCAGAAGAGAGGCCTGCGCTTAGGCTTGTCTGTTCACACCCCTCTCCCAGAACTAACCTCGCTCTCTGGCGAGTGCAACAGGTAGCTGGGGTGTTGTCCTTTTTTATTATTTTTGGTGCTGTGGCGCCCCCTGGCTGTTGTCTGAGAGTACAAGCAGCAGCAGCCTGTGACAGGCAAGGTTCTCCTGGATGTAACTTGCTTTTGTCCCAGAAGCACTCGCCCAGCCTGTTATTGAGAGGGGGGAGGGGGGTAAACAAAACTCAGCTGATGGGATGACATGAGAAACGGGAAAGATTAAAAAAAAACTTAATATGTAAAAAGAGACAAAGAAGAAACTATTTCTGAAATTTGTTTGATTTCTGTAAAGATATACCTTGTCTTTAAGAAAATCATTGTATGTAAATAGAGTAACCTTTTGCAGTGTTTTTCTTAACTTGATTATTTCTTATTTTAATGTTGCTTTTAAATTGATCCACTTTAAATGGAAAGATTATGGGTGCGTTCTTTAATAACGTAGTTGGTCTCTCGCAGTCCAGCCTCTCCCACCCCTCCAAACCATGTCACCCACCACACATACACAAATATTTTTACCATTGCAACGCTAAGAGAGACTGGACCTGTGGTTTGTACTTGACCATGAGCAGAGCACGGAGATTGTGCCGCCCTGCGCGCCATCCACCAAGCACCACCAGAGACTGAACGTTGCGGACATTGGAGGACAAAAGAAACAGACTAACATTTCAAACAGCACTCGGTATCTGATACCAGTCTTCATCACACAGTGGGGATGATGCATGGATTGTAACTGTTGGATGGCAGATAACCGTTCACCCTAGACAGAGAAATGTCTTTGAAACAAGTTGAGAACACTGGTGTCATAGCAGAAAGGTGAAAAGTCTGATATAAGCTTAATTTTTTGCCAGAAATTATATCCTTATGACTACTCCTGGACCCCGTCTGAATAATGAAAGTGAGCCAATGTGTTTTATTTTTTGTTTCTTCAACAGAGCTATGTGATGTCACATGTAGCTGTCTCTTTGCAGTTTCCAAACTGTCCAGAATGATTTGCTCTGCAATGTTGACATGGTTTAAAAAAAAATGTCAGGAAGTTTTTGTTTTGTTTTGGATGCTTTTGCCATGCCTTGAGACTTGAGAAAAAAGGCAGCTTTAACTAATTTTCTCAGAGATATACGTTGGTGTTTAATGTCTGTATTTGTTTCTGTAATCCCTCTTTTTTTTTTTTTTTCTTTTTTTTTTTATATAGACTGTCCTGACAAAAATCTGAACTCTGTAAACTCCATCACACGCATCACACACAAAGGCAAAACTAACCAAACCTAAAGAACGGTCTGCACCATTGTTGCACTTTTTTTTTTTTTGGCTTTGTAGCTTTTGACAACAAAAAGCATACTACCTGCTGTGTAACTTATTCAGCCTCCAGCCCCTCATATACTAAAATGTGCTTTAACTTTTCCCACCGCTCACAGAAATTTGGATGTTTTGACTTTGCTTTTTTTCTTGTAGCTGGTACAGGAATCTTTTTTTGTTTTTGTTTTGTTTTTTTAAAGCGTGACAGTTGCATCGCAGTTACAGTTTTCAGTGTATGGTACCATGTTTAGGTATTTGGTGTCATGATGATTCATATCCATGACCACTTAATCTCTGCTTTCATTGTGTCACAACAGACATAAAGCTTTGAATATGAATTATACTAGGTCAACTATCATACATGGCAGTAAACTTTGTTTTAGATATGTGAAAAAATACCATATTTTGGCTTTTTCGGCTTTCACTCTGCTCAGTTAACAAATGCATTCTGCTCTAAACTTGATATTTCCTTTTTTTCTTTCGTTTTTGATTTTTGAATCGTTTGTTGTAGCACATGTTCAGATTTTTATTTTGTCATTTTTCTTCAACATCTTTGCTCTTCATCCTGTTTAGATGGGGTGTTATGTGTTTACAAATGCAATGATTAAAAAAAAAAAAAAAAAAAAAGTTTACAAACTTGAATCTTCAAGAAATCCGACATGAAGCCGAAAAAAAAATTGGAGCATCTTTTCAGCTCTCTATCAAACACACAGTGGTGACTTTTTTCTTTTTTTTCCTTTTTCTTTTTCCCTTTTGGTCTTTTTTTTGTTTTTGTTTTTTTTTTTTTTGGAATTGAGACTTGAAAACCCATGTAACCTATGATGTTGAAATGCAATGTTTGTATCGCACAATGTCTCTCGGTAGGCTATTACAAGAGTTCAGACCAATCAAATAAAGTGGATCAGATCACCACTGAAAAATGTGCAGATTCTTGATAGGTGTACCATCTTTTTATACACTGCTCTTTTTTCAGAGTGCACTCAGGCAATGGCGCTCGCTCTTTGAGGTGTACTGCAATAATTTAGTTTAATTTTTATTTGTCAGGTAATGCAATATAAAATAGAAATTAATGCCAGCAATCCCTTGAAGGTAAAAGTTTGGCAAATGCAACAAATCCATCAGTTATTAATGATTCTCAGACTTAAATTGAAGCCGAGTGAGGCAAAAATGTTAACTGAATTACTACAAATTCAAAGAAAATGTTATGTAATTAAGTCTGACACCAAAACATCAGAGACCTTTGCAGTGCAGATGAAAGAATATTGGTTAATTACTGTTGCATAATAATTTTGCCACATTTTCATGTCAGTTCTGCTGTCAGTTTGACCTTTAAATCCACACATCTAAACATGGGCCATAGAAAAAGTAAGCCGCTGAGTTTTTGCTCCTCCAGTTAAGTTGATGGCTTTCTGTTCATGATGCATTAAAGGAGCTTCCTGCAGTGACTCGGACTGTTTGAAACCTTTAACTGAGTGTGTAGGGTCATCTAGCAGTCATGTATAACTTAGAATGTTTAATATATGGACACCAAGCGTCTCTTTCACCGTGTCTGCTGTGAAATGGGTTTGTTCTGGAGGCTAGCTCACTTCTAACTTATTGCTTATACCAGAGCTAAATGTCTTACTTTGGAAAAAAAAGTTTAGCTGGTCTCCTGCCAGTAGCATGCTGCTTTATCATTGACACGGTATGAGATATCAGACTTTAGTGCTTTACACCATATTAAGAAAGGAATTAAATTTCCTTAAGTTTGTATTAATATACATGGAGATTTCGGCTTTGGACTTATTTTCATTTCATACACAAAACGATGTTTTTTTCTTATTTACAAGAAAAGGTGCCATCGCATTTTTGTGGCATCAGGGACATTCGTATAACACCTCAAAAGCAACCTATTCCAAATCTCCTCCACAAAAATGTGATCTACTTTAGGACTTTTATTTTGGAGGGAAGGCAAACCTTCAACGCAACAACGGAAGTTGTAATATTTTGGTGGCACTTTATTGGCTGGAAGCGTCAGAGACTTCCTGCAGCAAGCGGTGCGAAAATGCGCTCGTTTTTACCTGCAGTGGCTGAACAACTTTTTCGAGATATACAGAAAACATACCAGGAGACGTCTCAAAGTAAGACGACAATGACGAAGACATGCATTTGGACTTGGCTGGGTTTAATTTAACGTAGCTTTAGCATTGATACCTAACAAAGCAGCGTGTGAGAGTGTTGACTTTAAAGGCGAACTCGACGTAAACTCATCGTTTTTCTGGGAGCGTGTAATAATTGAAACGCAGGTAGCAGCGAGCTTTCCTTTGCCTCATAGTAACGTTACTGTAGGAAACGTTGTTGAACCTTTAATTTATGCACTTGCACATCTTGGCAGTAGGAGGCGCTGCTGCCACACAGATAGCTTCAGCCGAGAACCTGGCTATTATGGACTACTGCAGGTTTAAACAGGTGGAAAAATGCCCTTTTACATTAAATGTTTTGACATGTCGTAATTTGGAAAGCTCAGCAATGCTCAAAATGGTGACTGACTGCGCATTTATGCACGGATAGTCCGGGTACAGTTAAGGTGCTGAGTCTGTTTTCATATTTGACAGAAAGCTGTCTTTCCTTTCTAACCGTTTTCTACTCTGCTTGAACACTCAAAGCGCCTTGTACAACATGCCCCATTCACACACGCACTTTTTTTCTACACCTAAGCGCTTTCTATCTACCATTCACACTACAGTGAACACATCAGAGAGCAACTTGGGGTTCAGTGTCATGCCCAAGGATACTTTGGCATGCAGACTGGAGTAGACAAGAACCAACCACCAACTTTCCGATTAGTAGGTAACCTGTTGTACCTCCTGAGCAGCAGCCACCCCTATTTTGTGTATATTGCCTGTGTGAGGTTACATCCTGCTACTCCTCAATTTCCTAAAATAACTTGCTCTGCCCTGTGTAAACTGTCTTACATTATTCAGGAATACTCATTTGCACTGTTTTAAATGGCCAAACTGAAGCATGCAGTCCTATTTTGTTGGCTGGTGTATTTATATTTTTATTAAAGTTATGCCTATAGTTAGAAAATTGACACAGAGCCCATCTTAGCAGTTGTTTTATTTTACCTCCATTAACATTCATTAAATTTGAGCTGACACCTGTCTGGGCAACAGCTTGCCTCTATACCCATCTGTCTACTGCAGGAGATAGAAAAACTTGCCAGAAAGCATAACATAACCTCTATGCAGTCTTGTAAAAAAGTACACCCCATGATTTGATAGCTTGTAGAATCACTTTTAGCAGCAATGACGTGATGTAATCATTTGCTTTATGACTTTATCAGTTTCTCACATCACTGTGGGGGAATTTTGGTGCACTGCTCTTTACGATGTTGCTTCAGTTCATTGGGGTTTGCGCACATCCATTTATGCACAGCTCTCTTAAGGTCCTGCCACAACAGTCCAGTCAGGTTGAGGTCTGGACTTTGATGGGTCATTGCAGCACTTTGATTCTTTTCTTTTTCAGCCATTCTGCTGTGCATGGTGTCATTGTCCTGTTCCATAACCCAGTTTGGGCCATGCTTTAGCTGGCTGACAGATGGCCTGACATTTGATTCTATGATACCTTTGTATACAGAGGAGTTCATGGTCAACTCAGTGACTACAAGGTGCCCAGATTCTGTGGCTACAAAACAAGCCCTCCACCACTGTGCTTGACAGTTGATATGAGATGTTTGTGCTGATATGTTGAGTTTGGTTTGTGCCAAACATGGCGCTGTGCATTGTGACCAAGCATCTCCACTTTGGTTTCGTCTTTCCAAAGGCAATGACAAAAAACAGGAAAAATGACTGTTTCTCCACGTTCACATCTGGTCTGGAGATTAGTCATTACAGGGTTAAGTAAACGCAGCATTCCACAAACAGGGAGTATTTTCTCAGGCAGAAAGTAAATTGAGGGCTGGGTCCTCCTAAGGTTTACTGCTGTTATAGTGAAAGAGAACCTGGATTCATAGTGACAATCACATGTCCAGTAGACAATAACACCCCAAACGGATAAAACCAGGTATTTGTCTGGTAAAGAAAATCCCAGTGAAGAGCTTTATTTTGTGTCTCCGAATGAAGTTTATATGAGATGTGATGGAGCTAAATGAGTATGTTGTGTTTGGGTTAAACATTTTGGGTTTCCACAAGGGAAGCTTTCAGTATTCGATAGCTAATGTAGGTGGAAGAGTTAGGTCATAGAATAAAAGAGAGAAAAACCAAGAAAAAAATGAAAATAGAGATTTTGTTGAAATTGAAAATGACTTGAAGGCATTAAATGTGTGGAAATATGATGCAGAATGCAGGGACAGAAAGAAAGCTAAGGAAACAGGCTCAGGAAAAAGGGAAGTAGGATAAGATGAAAGTCTTGTCTGTATCTCTGCTTAGAGCTTCAGTGTGTCAGCGTGTGTCACGACCTTGACTGTGCCCCTCCAATGGCTCCCCCTACTCAACCTCCACCACCACTATACAACAAAGATGGACAGCACATGGCGCCAGCAGACTCTCCCAATGATTCATTACTGACTACAGCTACACCACTGGAGGTTGCTGTCATTGCAGCACTGACCCCCCCCCCACACACACACACACAAACAACAGACACCAATGTGCAGACACGCCAACTGCCGTTCATATTGGAGTCAAATGTGCTAATGGACAGCCCCTACTAGTCTACAGTGGTCAGAAGCTCAGTGACTCATGAGTGGGAAAAAGTTCTGGTAAATTTCCTTGATGTACTAATCTAAACAAACTACAGCCTCTTTACAAGATCTCCTGAGTGCAACTGTGTATCAGGCACCTGCCAGAGGGTGGGGTGGCTCCAGAATGGGACAGTATGACCCGGACATCCGTTTCAAGTGTTACCAGAGGGGACAGAGCAGTCCCTCAGTAGGGACAACACTGCTGATGACAAGCGAGGTGGACTAAGGCTGGGGGGAGGCACGTGAGCGACATGCTGCTACTCTGACTCAGCTGACACTTGAATTTGATAGCACCACACCTACAGTGCACACACGATAGTACACAGCCTACGCACACACTTGTAAAACATGCTATTCTCTACTTTAAAGACAAGTTGAGCGTTTCTCCAACAGGGTGTCAGGACAACTGGTGAGAGAATATTTTATTATATCACCTAATTGTAATGATGAATCAGGGACAACTGTTTTTTTTGTTTTGTTTTTTTTTTTGGCCACAGTGGATTTATTGACAGTTTAGAGCAGGGCTCTTCAACTCCAGGCCTCGAGAGCCCCTGTCCTGCAGGTTTTAGATGTGTCTCTGCGTCAACACACCTGAGTCAAATATAGAAGTCATTAGCAG
>JASGAU010406563.1:0-19563 GCA_030220045.1 Australoheros facetus
CTCGCCCTATGACAGCTGGGATAGGCTCCAGCCCCCCCGCGACCCTGAACAGGATAAGCGGAAGCGAATGGATGGATGGATGGATGGATGGATGGATTTTCTTTCATTACTTTTTGTGCAATTCTGGCTGTAATGAGTTTAGTTCATGAATCAGTTTCTTCTGAGGAAGGTTATTAAACATAACTAAAACTAAGCTAAATCTGCTGGGATGTAACACTCGTTCTGTGACTGCAGACTAAAACTAATGCTAAAACTTTTTTAAACAATAAAAAAGTAACTAAAATAGATTTTAACTCACTCTGGAAACTAACTGGAGAAAAATAAAATAGCCCAGAAGACCCGCCCACCTGTTCACACCTTCTGTTTTTGAGGGGCGGCCAATCAGGTGAAAGGTGGATTAAAGGCAGAGGACTTTCAGATGAACTTAGAGTCTGCAGCACCCAGTATAAGATAGATGAGGATTATTCTGAGATCAGATTTGCTGTATCAGAATGAGAACAGCACATTTTCTTCTTCATTTCAGCCGCTTGTAGCAGAAACAGCCAACAGTCTGAGCCTGGGTCAGCCCTCCTTCGAGCGTCCTCCACCTTCAAAGCGTCTCAGCGGCCGGCGCTCTCTCGGCTTGAGATTACACTCCGAGCCGACCTTCATCCGAGAGGCCGCCGCTCTGCACGAACCTCCTCACCAGCAGCGCATCGACGGGACTGCAAACATACCGTGCTCATCTGTATCCCATCATCCCTCTGTCCTGGCTGACAGGAGCGTGGGCCTGCAGAGGTCTGCAGCTAGCTCAGTGCCCACAGGTGAGGAGTCGGTCCTCCAGGTCTCAGTGGTCCAGCCTCCCTCGGTTCAGCAGCCCGTGAGCTTTGAGACCGCAGACCTGCGGCTCCACAGAGCCGCCTGCAGCTCGGCTGTGAATGCTGATGTTCTCGGCCGCTCAGACAGCTGTCCCCCCCCGGAGCTCAACGCCACACACCAGTGAGTACCATCTAACTCCGGGCATGTGACTCCTGTTAGTTTATGGAACTGCCATTTCTGGCTTTGCAGGGAAGTCGTCACGTCTAGGATTTAATCTTCTGAGAATCTGAGTTGTTGTTTTATAAGAACAGTGATGCAGCTGGATTATAGAAACAACACCCCGTGTGTGCTGAGTTCCCCTCACACGGCCTTCACTTGAGCCCAGCTACACTGATGGAAAATGATCCAAGTCCAAGAAGTCAGTCAGCAGACAGTTATGAAGAATTTATTACTTGCAGGGGAGCAATTACATTTCAGTGAGACACCACACAAAAGCTCGCTGGAGCCATCTTTAAAGGTGTATTTCAGACAGCATACTTTAGCTCAGATAAGAGAAAACACACACACACTGAGTCACAATCTATCCTCCTCAGTTATCTTGGAGCACACACTGCTCCTCCTGAGCAACAGAAACCTGCAGCCTTGGAGGAGAATGCACAACAGCACTCACCATTCATTCCTTAATTGGCTACATAGCATTATACCAGTACTCCTACTTTAATTTGTTCGTATGTTAATGTGACAGAGCTACACAATGATTATAATTACAGAGCATTTTCCACCAGAGGAGGAAACACTGGTGGGGACTGGCTGGGTTTGTTGAACAGGTGTGATTGCTCGAGTCAGAAGAGTTCAAATGTTTTTCAGCATGTACTGTTTCATTAAAAATGCGCCCGCACACATACTGAGGATTTTAATGCTCGTCATTGGTGATCTAAGATACTAACGGGATACTTTCTCTCAGGCACGCCGGTCAGCCCGCGGAGCCTCAGGAGAAGCTCGATGGTAAGGTTGCTGTGGTTTCATTGAGCTGTTCAGTGCGAGCCTCTGGTGGATGTGGTCACATCTCCTGTTTGTGTCTCTCTCAGTCTCACAGGGAGCCACGGCTAACCTGTCTCACGTCACTCCTAACAACTCACTCGGCTTTGTTCAGGCCACGCCGTCACGGGTGCTGCCGTCACCTACCGTCAACACACGGGAGGCACTGGGTGAGCACGGCACGGTTTCCTTCTATGCACGTGATCAGACTGTTCTTCACTTCAGTCCAGGCTTTGGTGGCTGTGACCCAACCTGAGCTGTATTTATGGTTTCCTGTTTGTGCTGAATCAGGTGTGATCATGGACATGTTCCAGGCCCCAACCTTCTTAGAGGAACCATTCAGCAGCACATCAGTGCTCCACGCCGCTGAGAAGGAGCCTGACGCTGGATTCTGGACAGACGGTAAATATGCTGCAAACAGCAGTCAGGACAACTTTTACTAAATCTGAGTCACCAGTGCATGAAGTTCATGTTCTTAATATTTGAGTCAAGGCATATGAAATTAAGGCTGGATCCTCTGAAACTGTTTTCCTGCTGGTCTCTGTCCAGTTAAGCTAATTATTCTGTCTCTTGTGATTTGCAGGAGGAGCCTCCTCGTTCCCTAAGCCTCCCGCTACAGCTGCATTCACCATCTTTCAGGATGACGACAATAAAGAAAACAGCAGGTAAATGTGGCCTCCGCGGTGTGCACGTCCTGAATACGAGCTGTGATCAGAACGTTCATGATGGGCTCCAAAATCACGTTGAATTTGGAGCATTTTGCTGTTTCTGATCACTCAGTGGAAGCGCTGTTAGGATCTCCTGGTAGTTGTACCTGTGTGATCTACTGTGTGTCCTGGATCTCCTGCAGTGTGTCAGAATGCTTTGGTGATCCTTCAGTACAAAGTCCATTTGTCCATCTTCTGCTTCTCCAGGATAAGAGGACGTGGTCTTTTTTTATTTCAGTGTTTTTGTACTTCAGGGCAGACGGCTCGGCGGCCTGAGACGGCTCTCTTAATCTTTGTCATTTCTAGGTTTCCTTTGTCAGAACAAACGTTCATACCGTGAGGTTTTATTCTAGCTAGCAGGTCAAATGTTTTTTACTTTTACTCTCAGTTGGACTTGTAGTGAATGCAGTAACAGAGCTTTCAGACAGATTCAACTTTTCCCAGCTTTAACTTCCACTCGGATGTCGACGTGACCCCGAGTGCAGCTTTAGTTCAGAAACACTCGAGGCTTCTGGGAAATGGTGTTTGTTAAAACAAATCCAGACACATTTTTCCCTTATTTCTGAACAGAACCAGTTTTTAAACCGTTTCTGTCCATCGTGGGTTTGAGTGGATTTCAGGAGAATCGAGTCGGGATATTTTCCACAGCTGTCCGTGCTCACGTGTAGGAAATACTGTGATAGAGCTGCTGGATCGAGGTAGCAGCAGCCACGATGCCCTCTCACTAGTAGTGAATGCAGTGGAATAATATTCATACAGCTACTGTTGGACTAAATGTCCAATTTTATTTTTATATTCAGCATTATTGAAAATTTATTGTATTTTATTTAGATTTGTACTTATTTTCTTTAAGTCGTTTTTAGCTTATTGAGCTGTTTTGTTATAGGTTGTGACACAGAAACCTTGAGGGAAAAATTAAAGTATATTTGGATAACAGTAATTTTGTCCCTGTGCTGTTCAGCGCCGCGGCTCCTGCTGCTGCTGAGAGGTCTAAAGCAGTCAGAGCTCTGGCTGAAATCTCGCTGTCGAAGGCAGACAAACCCGACGTGAGTATGAGGACTCAAACACTCGTTTAAGCTTCTGGACAAACAGTTTCATCACCAGGCTCGCTGTCTGGCTCACGTGCAACGAGAGACACTCGGTTTCTGTGTTTGATCCCCGTCAGGAGACCCCTCCAGATCTGATCCCGGATGAGAGCACCATGTGGGGAGCTCGCTACAACTCCCTAAACTCGCTCGCCGCCTGTCCCAACAGCACCTCAGACTTCGCCATGCTGGCTCAGGTTGTCTCCACACCGTTCGCCTGTAAAAAAAATTTCAGCGGCGACTTCTTTGAAGATCAAGGTGTGAGACTCAAACCTGCATGCTGACATAAACCTGCAGATGCTTATTCTTTATTCCTGCTGCAGTGTTCTCACTCATCTTTTTCTGTCCTCCAGAGAACAAACGTGACGATTGTGAAGCTGATGACGACGCTTATACGAGACGTCAGACCAAAAAGCTGAGGTAGCCGATCTTATGTTTGGTGTTCTGGTATCTACAGTCCAGTAATGTCTCTGCTTTCTAAGTGCAGATCTCACTGATGTACGGTTAAAAACCTCCCCCATGTCCGCCTCCTTCAGCCCCATCTTGGAGCAGAGTCCGAGCGACGAGAAGCTCTCTGAGACCGCCGTCAGTCGGCTGGTGCCTTCCTCTGCCAGGCAGGGCACCATCGTCGGAGAGGGGCTGGCCGTGGCCCAGCACTGCCTCACCACCTCCTCCATCACCATGGTGCAGCCGCCTCCTCCCGCTGTGCTCTCCTTCAGGGACCAAACCATCTATCCCACCGACTCCTCCGCAGGGCCTGGCTGGGAGGTGTACACGAGCCCTGAGCAGCCACCCAAACAGGCCTCCTTCATCTCAGTTAGACCCAAAAGCAAACCTTTTAATATCACGGAAGACGTAGATAAACCTGCCAGTCCACAACAAGTCCAGAATCAGGTCTGCGATGTTCCGATGAGCCCCGAGTGCGCTCTCAGACCGGACTGGCTCGCTGTCAGAAGCCCAGAGGCCACGGTCGAGCCAGACCTGGATGCCTTTCTGAGTCCCCGTCAGTCCAAAAACCCGGACGTGCCCATGAGTCCAGAGCAGCCACAGCTCTGTGCTGACGTGCCAATGAGCCCGACACCCATCGGCAGCGTGGATGAACCCATGATGAGTCCAGACAGGGGGCTGAGGCCGAGCGCTGACGTGTCCATGAACACAGACGCAGAGCAAACTGGGGCGGTCCAGCTGGTGTCAGATCCTTGGGATACCGAACTGATCTCCAGTCTGCTGTCTGGACTCAGCCCGCCTCTCACCGCTCACCCCCGCTGCACCACCTGGCAGTGCAACATACCGAACATCACCCCGAAAATGACCATCAGCATGGGTAAGACTTCCAGCTCTCTAAGCCAAGCTCTTTAAGGTGAAGTGTATAAAAACCAGAGACCGTGATGAAGGCCTCTCTCCTGACAGGAAAGCAGTCTCTCCGAGTTGACTGCATTCTTGGAGAGGGCGCCTTTGCGACAGTTTACCAGGCTACCAACCCCGTGAGCTTAGAGAAGATGGTTTTAAAGGTAAGGCGGAGGATGAAGAGCGCTGTTTTTTTTTTGTTTTTTTTTTAACTGAAACCTTTTTTATTGGATCAACACACTTAATAAATCATATTCTCAGTAACAGGAATGTGTTTCATGTTAACGGTGACCGTGTGTCCTGGCTGCAGGTTCAGAAGCCGGCCAATCCCTGGGAGTTTTACATCAACACTCAGCTGGACGCTCGGCTGCAGCCCGACACGCGTCAGCTGTTCAGCAGCATGCACTCGGCTCACCTCTTCCACAACGGGAGCGTGCTGCTCGGCGAGCTTCACAGCTACGGCACCCTGCTGGTCTGTACACATCGGTGTTTTAACCACCTCAGAAAAAATGGTCAGATCTGCGTCACATGCTTTTATTTGGATATATATCTACTTTTGAATACAAGTAAATTAAACCAGGTACTCATTAAAAATGTAACTGTTGATAGTTGATCGATCATTTAAAAACTTTTTATAAAAAATGCAAAAATTGACCCGTTCTGGTTTAAAATGCAGTCATTTGCTGACTTTCTTGAACAATCATTTTGTATTTAGTTCGTTTACTTGAAGTAATTCGACTTTTGTTACAGGATTTTCTGATGGTCATGTTTCAGTAAACCAAATAATTCATAATTCATCCATCCATTTTCTTCCACTTATCCGGAGCCGTGTCGCGGGGGCAGCAACCTAAGCAGAGAAGCCCAGACCTCCCTCTCCCCAGCCACCTCCTCCAGCTCATCCGGGGTGGGAACCCATGGAGTTTCCCGGCCAGCCGAGAGATATAATCTCTCCTGTATGTTCTGGGTCTTCCCCGGGGCTGCCTCCTGGTAGAACATGCCCAAACCACCTCAACCGGCTCCTTTCAGTGTGGAGGAGCAGCGGCTCTACTTTGAGCCCCTCTCGAATGGCTGCACACCTTCACTTTCCCATCCATCCATTTTCTTCCACTTATCCGGGGCCGTGTCGCGGGGGCAGCAACCTAAGCAGAGAAGCCTCAGACCTCCCTCACCTTCACTCCTCACTCCTGCACTCCTCACCTTTACTTCTATGGTCAGCTCCCTGTTCACCACGACGGACCTGTCCGACAGATCCGTCTGTCGATCTCCCGCTCTCTTCTCGCGTCACTCGTGAACAAGACCCCGAGATACTTGAACTCCTCCATGTGAGGCAGCAACTCGTCTTTGAGCCAGAGCGGGCACTCGACCCTTTTCAGGTTGAGAACAATGGCCTCAGACTCAGAGGTGCTGATAATCATGCCAGCCGCTTCACACTAAGCTGCGAACCGTTCCACTGCGAGCTGGAGGCCACCAGGACCGCATCATCCACAAAGATTAGAGACGAGATTCTGAGGCCACCAAGGCAGAAACCTTCGACCACCTGGCTACACCTATAAATTATGAACAGAATTAATGACAAAGGGCAGCCCTGACGAAGTCCAATACCCACAGGAAACGAGTCTGACTTATTGCCGGCTATACGGACCAAGCTCTCTCTGCGGATGTACAGGGACTGAATGGCCGGCAACAACGGGCCAGACACCCCATACTCCCGCAGGATACCCCGAGGGACACGGTCGAATGCCTTCTCCAAGTCCACAAAACACACGTAGACATGATAGGCAAACGCCCACGCACGCTTGAATATCCTCGAGAAGATGAAGAGCTGGTCCAGCGTTCCAGGATGAAAACCGCATCGTTCTTCTTGGATCCAGGGTTCAACTAACAGACGGACCCTCCTTTCCAGCAGCCTGGCATAGACATTACTGGGGAGGCTGAGGAGTGTGATGCCCCGATAGTTGGAGCACAGCCCCCGGTCTCCCGTCTTAAAGGACCACCACCCCGGACTGCCAATCCAGTGGCACCGCTCTAGATTTCCATGCGCTCGAGCCATGTTCTGCTTGGCCTGTCGGTACCTGTCAGCTGCCTCCAGAGTCCCGCAGGCTAACCAAGCCCGATAGGACTCCTCCTTCAGCTTGATGGCTCCCTTCACCTCCAGTGACCACCATCTGGTTCGGGGGTTACCACCACGACAGGCACCAACCACCTTGCAGCCACAGCTCTGAGCAGCAGCTTCAACAATGGAGGTGCGGAACATGGTCCATTCGGACTCAATGTCCTCAGCCTCCCTCGGAATGCTGTCGAAGTTCTGCCGGAGGTGGGAGTTGAAGACTGGGCCCTCTGCCAGGTGTTCCCAGCGCATCCTCACAGTACTTTTAGGTGCACCAGGTCTGTCCAGCATCTTCCCCGCCACCTGATCCAACTCACCACCAGGTGGTGATCAGCTGACAGCTCAGCTCCTCTCTTCACCCGAGTGTCCAGAACATACGGCCGCAGATCTGATGATACGATTACAAAATCGATCATCGACCTGCGACCTAGGGTGTCCTGGTGCCACGTGCACTTATGGACATCCTTATGTTCAAACATGGTGTTTTTTATGGACAAACTGTGGTTTGCACAGAAGTCCAACAACAAAACACCATTGGGTGTTTTGTTGTTGGACTTGTTAGACTTTAACGCCCACGTGAGCGTTAAAGTCTCGCAGCAGGACGATGAAGTCACCTAATGTAGCACCCTCAAGTACCCCCCCCCAGTGACTCTAAAAAGGGTGGCTACTCTGAACTGTCATTCGGTGCATAAGTGCAAACAATAGTCAGGACCCGTTCCCCAGCCCATAGGTGCAGGGAAGCAACCCTCTCATCCACCAGTGAAAACTCCAACGTACAGGCAGCAAGCCGGGGGGATACAAGAATACTCATCTCAGCGAAGGCAGCTCCAGACTGGAACAGAGTCCAGCCCCTCTCCAGGAGACTGGTTCCAGTGCCCATCACTGGGACACACAAACCCCTCCACCACGATAAGGTGGCAATTCGTGGAGGAGATAATTCATAATAAACACATTATTTGCAGCCATAGACTGTATTCAGACAATGGCCACTGTGATCTCACTGATTTGGATTGTGCGTTTGAAGCCTGGACTTTTTTTGGGCTATTTTGGAGCTGGACGTGACATTGAAGCTGTTAATTAGTGCTACAGAGCAGAATAATCAAATACTAAAGTTTCATTCACCACAGCTCAAGCTCAGACTTCTCGACGGTCTGTTAGTACAATTAACTGCACATCGAGCCATATTATTATTATTATTTGTCAGATAATTTAAAGATGCTCCAACAGCACAAACACGGTCCGGTTAGCTGAGGTGAAGCCGAGCAGATGACTTAGTTTGTATCCCCCAGCACCTGAAAGCAGTCACACCCCTAATAATAGAAAGTTTAAGTTTAATTTGAAATGAGGACAGGTGAGTTATTAAAAACTCACCCCCATGTTTATTGGAGACTCAAACTAAATTCTGTTGGGGACACAAAGTTTGGCTACAGTTGCTGTTTTGGTGGAGAATGCAACACTTTCTTTGTTTGGTTTCCTGTGTTGATCATGAGACGTATGAATGTTTATTTATGTTTATGGACATTTTAACATGGCGGTCTGTGAGCACTGACCGGCTTTGAGTCGGCTGTTGTTCATTTCCGTTGTCAGCCACGAGGCTGATGCTGCACTCTGAATGTCGGCCTTTTTTAAATCAACCCTGTTTCCTGATGGACTGTAGACTTTCAGCAGAGTCAGAGGTCGGGAGTGAAGGAGTATCAGAATACGTGTTGCAGTGCGCGTTATAAAACCAGCCCTGGATTATTGCACGGTGTAATAAAGAGTGCAGCCAGTCAGTTTAAAATGAGCTTCTCTGTTCTCTTCAGAACGCTGTGAACATGTACAAAACCCTGAGTGACAAAGTGATGCCTCAGCCTCTGGTCATGTACTTCACCATCTGCATCCTGCACACGGTGGAGCAGCTGCACAGTGTCCACATCGTCCACGCCGACATCAAACCCGACAACTTCCTGCTGGGAGAGAGGTACCGCCCCAACGCCGCTTTTATCGCTGCACCGATAAGTCTGCAGGTTACTGGTTGGACAGAGTGTCAAAGATGAGGCCGCAGGCTCCGCCCTCCCCTTCTTTGGCAGCCTGGTAGTAGCTGTGCTCAAACACCTCATCATCTGTGTTCTTCAGGTTCTTGGAGAACAAGTGTTTTGATTCGGAGAGCGCGGACCACGGCCTCGTCCTCGTCGACTTCGGACAGAGCATCGACATGGAGCTGTTCCCCGAAGGCACCGCGTTCACCGCCAAGTGTCTGACGTCGGGCTTCCAGTGCACCGAGATGATGAGCGGGAAGCCGTGGAACTACCAGGTGAGGACAGGAAGTGATGTTAATCGCAGGAAATAAAACCAGGATACAAAGATGTGTAAATGATCTGAAGCCCATATTTAATTGTAAATAGTTTCTCAGCACATTGTAGTTTCAGTGTTATGAGCAACGGTGTTGCTAATCTCATTTGCCTTGCGCTCATGTTTAATCATATTTGTACAGCTGATAGTTTTCAGTGGGGGGGACTCCTGTGTGTGAGAAGGAGTCTCACCTGTGAGGTCACAGTCAGCTGGTTGCTGTTTTCCAGTAAAATACGATGTGCTGCATCCTCTCTGTTACAGGATGGGTACAGAAGCATGTTAAGGGCGCTGCAGAGATCAGCTGATCAGAACTCTCAGCTGTCTTTTGTTGTACTTTTGGACTCATAATGCACGTCATCAAACACTTAGAGGAACACCAGGAAGTGTTGAACTGATTTCATGGCCTGATGAATGCTTTTTAATGCTAAATAAGAGGCTTAGTGTTTTAAAGACAACAAAATGATGTTTAAAGATGGGAAAACCAGTTTTATTTTGAAGGTCTCACTGTGTCCTGAACCTGTTGTTTGGCTTTCAGACCGACTACTTTGGGATCGCGGGGACCGTGTACTGCATGCTGTTTGGGACGTACATGCAGGTGACAAACGAAGGCGGCGTGTGGAAGACAAACGCCGTGTTCAGGAGGTCAGTGCTCGGAGGAAGCTCACATTTAGGCTGTTGTTATTAAATGTGGTCGTGAGTCCAGATGTGCGCTGACCCCCTGATGTGGCCTCCCTCCCTCCTCCACAGAAACCCACACAGCGACTTGTGGCTGGAGCTGTTCCACACGCTGCTGAACGCGCCGGACTGCGGCTCGCCGCCGAGCCTGCGGAGCCTCCGCTGCCGGCTGACGGCCGTCCTGCAGGAGAACTACAGCAGCAAACTGGCCTCGCTCAAGAGCCGCCTGGTGGTGCTGCTGCTGGAGAACCGCAAGGCGGCGCGGAGATGACGGGCGCCTCTCGCCCTCTGGAGTCGGTTCAGTTTCAACGTGTTGCTGTGGACGCGTCACCGGAGGAGGAGTGGAGCAGCTCGTTTTGACTTTTACAAATGGAAATTTTTTTTTTTTTTTAGGTCATTTTTTCATTGAATTTGTTTCCAAACTGCCACGAGTTTGTTTTTGTTTTTTTCTGGTGAACAATAAACGATAAAGTCTGTGCTGACGTGTCGCTCCTCCTGCTCTGCTCGATCATTGGCTGTCTCGTCTTTTAGAGTCTGTTACTGTGGCTGCAGCTTGTTTGTAAGGAGGTTTTATAGTTTTAGGGATACTTTGTGCCATTTTTTCTTCCCTCGTTATATTTATTGTGTTACAGAAAATAAGTGAGGAAATAAAGAAGTTTGTTTTTTGTCCTGAATAAACGATAGAGACTTTGTTCTGATAAACGTCCCGGCCTGTGATTAAAAATGCCAAATTAGGATCAGGATAAAACTCAACAAATCTCAAGCAGCAGTTTACCTGAAAGCTCTTAATTAAACCTCCCAAACGTTTAAAATGTCATGAAAGTCGTTCTGCTCGCAGTCGTGATTTTAGCTCTTGGATGTCGTGCGTGCAGAGCTCTGCTCTCTCCTTCATTCGCCGCTTTGACCCAGCCTGCTGGCAGAGATCAGCACAGGTAAAGTGTGTCTGCCCCGGAGACTGCAAAGATGAGCACAAAAAAGTGCCCCACCACCACCCACATACACTGTCCTGCAGGAGGCGCTTTCAAGCATTTGAATCAGGCTTTAAACCTGAAACATTTGGTAATATTTGATTTAAACGACTTATTTTTATGTTGAGTTCAGACTTGTTTCTAAATAAATCACTTGTAAAACTGAAATATACACCAGACAACAGTGATAATGAAGTACTCCACAGAAACGGTTAAAAACATAAAGAATAAATCAGAACAGTATCGATGCTGCAAACATCCATCATCCTTTTCAGGGTCTCCAGACACACAAAAAGCTTTAAAGCATTTAAAACCTCTTCCTCGGAGTCTTGAAGACGCTCGTCTCCACAGCCCCCCCCCCCCCACGCTCTGATGATGGCACATTTGAACCAGGAGGTGGCGCTCAGGCACAACTGCAGGTCGTTTGACTTGAGGCTCGAAGTCTGCAGGAGGGGACGTGACTGAGATTTTCTCCTCGAGTTTCGTGAGTCACAGGCTGCTCCTCCTGCTGCAGGTGAAACCGGATGGATGCCCAGACAGCCCGGGCTCCATGACGTCACCTCAGAGTCACAAAGAGGATCATATTCGTGTGATGGTTTGAGGACACAGCTGTTCATCTCATGTTAACAGCTGTGCTCGTTTTCTACAAAAGAAAGAAGAACGTGTTTGTTTTGAATCTGATGACTTTGTTTCTGCTCCCACTTCATTCATAAAGAGGAAACCTCCTTTTTTCTGACTAAGTCACGTTTGTGTGACTGTAAGAGCTGAAGTTTTGTTACTGATTAAACATTTGACAGGAAATATGAGTGATAAAAAAGATTTTCTGCTTTTTCCTTTTTAATGATCTAAATAAATGATATACTAAAGCAGCAGCACATTTACTGCTGTATTTTACTGAAGTTTTAATGGACCTGTACTGTGAAGTATTTTATACTGCTTTCTACTTTTCTCAACTATATGTAACTGTTGTACTTTGTACTCCACACCATGTATTTGAACTGGTGCTGATTAAACATCAGTCTTAATGTGCAGATTTGAATATATGATGCTGTTATTACAGCCGCTTTAGGGGGTTGGGGCTGATCACAGACTGATGTGATAGCAATGAGTAAACATGGAAACATGTCACATGATCCTCCTCAGTCTGGTTTTTAATGTAGATCTTCTGAGGAAGGTCATGTGACCTGATTGAAAGCTGCTCAGGTGCAGTGAGTTCACCTGTGCTCTCACATGTAAAGCCCCCCTGCCCCCCCTCCTGGGGTTACACCTGCAGTGTTTTTTCAGTCATTTTTTCGTGTCTTTGTTTTGATCACTTGTGTTCACTTTGGTCTCGTTGTGGTTATTTTGCATCAGGTTGTGTTTCTGTCACCTCAGTCTGGTCCTTTTGTGTTTGTTTGAAATCTCCAACGCCATTGTGTAGTTATCGTGTTTTCTTGGTCACTTTCTTTTATTTGTGGGGTCTTTTTGTATCTTTGTTTTGAAGTTTTGTGCCTGTTTCTGGGAAATAAGCCAGTACAGTGATTCTCTCTGCTCGCCATGATTTTAAATCTGATGTGTTTTTGATCATTTTGATGTCTTCTTGGTGTTCTTGGTCTCTGTGAATGTAATTTAAATTCCTCAGGTTGGTTTTCTTTTGATTTTTTTGAACACTTTGTAGCAGTTTGGGACGTTCTCTGCTCTCACTGAGTCGGTTCATGAATGAATGAACCTGCCTGAGGTCTGAGCTCTCCTGTGGACCCAAAGCCTTAGTAATAATTGTGTCTCTTTATAGTTGTCATAAATAAAGACAGTGGACTCTTTATTACAGCAGCAGCTCTGTTTAGTCTTTATTGTACGAAGGCACGCAGGGCATCAGAGATATTTGGTTCAAAGCTCAGTGACAGTTTACCACAGACATTTAAAAAGCTTTAACATAATCAAATAACAATATTATGTGTTTAATATTCCACTTTCTGAAGTCTGTTTGGGAAATATGACAAAAGTCCCTTTGTGTGAGCCGGGTTCATCAGGTTTTTGTGGGGTTAGTTTTAAAGGATGCTCGTGTTAGTCGAGATTTTCTTCATCACTCCTCTCCCATCCTCGTCTCAGTGCCAAATCACATCCATCATCACAGCTGCGTTATCAGCTGGAGCTTGTTGTAAAGCTTTTGTTGAACCAATACAATGATTTTAATCACTAATCAAACAGCTGCTGAGAACAAACGTGTCCCAGGTGAGATTCAAACTCAGGTGTCCGGTCCAGCCGGGACACCTGAGTTTGAGGGGTGTGTAATGATGCTGTTTTGCCAAAGCTGTGCCTGCAGTGGTGCTTTCACAGTGACAGCCATTTTTCATCATGAAGCGCCGTATCTGAATCCAAACCTCAGTCCTTTCTTAAACCGAGCCAGTGAGAGAAAACAGAAGCAAAACGTGAGCAAAACCAACTGAATGAGTGAAACGCCAGAAAAACACAAAGGAGACACACACCACACACACCACAGGCTAAACCTGAGACCACCTCCATCCCTGCAGGTTCCTCATGTGGACCGCTGCTGCAGCAGATGCAACAAGGTAAGAAACACATAGAGGTGAGACGCAGACGGCATCTGAAAAACTGCAGCGTGAAGCATCCTGGGATGAGTTGGTAGTTCTACAAAATGAAAGTTTTATTTTTACAAAGCTGAATATTGTTCTGAGGCAGATCCTGTTTGAACAAACAAGAAGAAACTGAACATTTGCTGGGAACTATTTTCAGTGGAGGATTGAGCTGGTGTGTTAGTGAGCGTTTGGCCAAGTAGGGTTGTGTTTGTGGGGTGGAGCTGAGTTTGTAACACTGAGCTGACTCATCAAGGATCAACAGTATTAGATGTGGAATAAATCTGAAACATGAAAATATGTTTAGAGGACACATTTCTGCAGAACCAGTCAAAGCAGCAGCTGGAAGTCAAAACATCCCAAAGACGTTAATAAAACGAGTTTAATAAAACCAGCTGTTTGAACTGGTGCCGGAGTGTTTCCAGGCTGTGAAACTGTCAGAAAGCTCCGACCTCAGTTCCCCACGGCCTGTAGGGTTTACCGCTGCTGCTGTGAGGAGTCTGCGAGGAAGAGGAGGAGACGGGAGGACTGGCAGCAGAGGAGGCGAAGGAGGAGGGAGGGAGGACTGGAACGCCTCCATGGAGGGCGACGGGAAAGGATGCTGAGAAGGAAAGGAGGGAGGCGGAGAGAGGAGCAGGGGCACAGGGGAGCACGAGGGATGAAGAAGAGGAGGAAGAAGGTGAGGAGGAGGTGGAGTCTGCGTGGGAGGAAAAGGAGGAGGAGACCACACCGCGCTGGCCGGCTCCACCTCCTCCAGTGTCCGGAGAAACCAGCCCGCTAAGTCCGTACGGCAGAGGACGAAAGGCAGCCAAAGCAGCAGCCCAGTGGTGGGGGTGGAAGGGGTGAGGCAGGGGGTGGGGCTGCTGCTGGTGGGGGTGGTGGTGGTGATGTGGCGAATGGGAGGCAGCTGTCAGGGCGGCGGCATCACGCTGGGAGGCACAGGAGGCGAGGTGGGACAGAAGACGGGAGCGCAGCGGGTCGCCGGAGTCTAGGCCCTCCACGGCACTCAGGTAACGGGAAACCTCCGCGACGCACTCCCTGAACCCCAGAGACAGGAAGTCCAGGGCGAGAGCGTGGGCATCGAAATAACCTGCAGAGAGAGAAGGGCTGGATTAACACGATGGAGGGGGGCGTGGCATAAAATCTGATTCTAGATCAAATCTAAAAACTACGAAGGCAGTTAGGGGCATTACCAACTCTGCCCATAATTTCTTATAAATGCATGCAGGAGACTCAAAATCGTTAATCAATAAACTGGAGGTCCACGCAGATGTACAGGTGCACAGACAGGTGCACAGACAGGTGCACGCAGACAGGTGCACGCAGACAGGTGCACGCAGACAGGTGCACGCAGACAGGTGCACGCAGACAGGTGCACGCAGACAGACAGGTGCACAGACAGGTGCACACAGACAGACAGGTGCACACAGACAGACAGGTGCATACAGAGAAGTGCATGCAGACATGTGCCCTCATTCAGTTTCCAGTTTCACAGTGGGGAGGCAGGGTGTAGGTTTGGTCTCAGCTGTGGGAGGACAGGTGGGGTGGGAGGCTGGGGCTGAGTGGCAGCATCTTCTTTAATCAGTCTCTCCTGTTTATGCAGCACCACACTGGGACCTAGACACCCCAGGGAAAGCACCGATGGTGGCTGGTGTAGCTGCAGCTGCAGCTGCCATGACTGAGTGTGCAAGGCCACGAGACCATCTGAGCATCAGTGCCAGAGTACAAATTTTTGTTATGAATCACATGAAACAAGCAGCAATGAGAGCTGCATGTGTAGTGGTGGGATAGAGCGGTGCTGTTGCAGTACTAATGTCTTTATTGCTATGAAAAATCCTCAGTGTGTTGCTGCCTTGTGTTTCTTCTCCATATGGTGAGTGTTTGATTCCTGTTTTTACTTTATTTTTATTCTAATGATGAGTTTCAGTTTTGGTTTGTCTCCCCATCACCTTCCTGTCTCTGTCTTCATGTTTGTGAGTCTTCTTTAGGTTTCCTTCAGGGTTGTTTCCTGTTTTACTTTGAAGGTTTGTTTTCTTGGGTTAGTTTTGCTTCCTGTCACCCGTGTGTGTGATTGCTTTCACCTTTGTCTTGTTACACTACTGCTAGTAATTCCCTAATCAGGCTGGAGTGTATAAATAGTCCTGCCTCCTGTTGCTGTGTACATTTGTGTGGCTTTTGTTTTTTTGGGTTGTTGTCGTCCTCATGAGCTGAATTTGGTTTGTTTCTGCTGTAGTTCAGCTAAATGAAGGTTTGTCTTCTGTTTAACTTTGGCTGCCTGCATGTTTGGCTCTTCCTCTACACACTCCAGCCTTGGCTCTCTGGATGTTTAGTGCCAGCAAGCAGTGATAATCTTTCAGCTCAGGGTGGAGCAGGGTGGGCGGAGCTGAAGAGCGGGCTCTCCCAGGTGGATGAAAATAGTGATGTCGTGCAAAGGGCTGCAGACAGATTCAGTGTGATGCTGTGGAGAAACATCACCGGTGATATCAGCCTGTGGGGTGGAGATTATCCCCACGTTAAAGTGCGGTTTGTCTTCGCTGCCGTCATCGCTTCAAAAATTTGCGAAACTCGAGAAAACGTTTGTCGTGTTTTCTGCGTTTCTGTGACCCAGACAGACTCGCTGTGTGTTTGCTCTGTCGCTGCTGCTGCGAACCCAAACAAACGCTGCAGAGAGGCTGCCTGTGAACGCAGCCAAAGCTGACCCCGCCCTCTTCCCCCACCTCCACCCGCCTGCTTTATGAAAGCAAACAGCGCTGCTCAGGGTCAAGTGGTGCTTTTATCCCTGCAGCGTTTCCCATGGACTCACCACCTCCCTCCGTCTCTCTCTCTCACACACAATCCTGTGTCCATCACTTCAGAGGCCCTCACACTGACTTAGTCACTTTCTGCAGACTTTCCCAGCGCTACTGAGCCTAAATCTGACTGTGCATCACTTCCGGGAAACAGTGATGCTGACAAACACTGACCAGCCTCCTCATAAAAATGAAAAACTCTGGTTTTTGTGCCACATCAGATGATCCAAATCCAAAGAGAAGCTGGTGGAGGAATGACTAACTGGTTATCAGTCAGTTATAGTTGCGACAGTGCAGAAAATCATATCGTGGAGTAACGAGGTTACCTTTGCCTCCTGTTGCCTGCATCATCTTCAGATGATCCACAGTCATCTGGAGGATTTCTGCCTTCTCCAGTTTAGCTGAACTCTGGTGGAGAGAACAGGAGATAAAGTTCACACTGATTCCAGATCAAATAAGCTGCTTTAACCAACCACTGCAGAGTTATTTAAATACTGTTTTCTCTTAATTTAGTGCAGCTGCTTCTGCAGAACCTAAAAAATATAGCTGCCACATTAAGAAAACTGATCTAATGCATTTTAAGTCGTGAAACCCACATGGGACACATCACACAAGTGATTAATGTTTAAAAAGTCCACAACAGCTAAAGAAAATTCTAATTTTTGTTGATTACTTCCATGTTTCAGTAAAACCTGATACCAGTGGGACAGTTTATTGCACTGAGCATCACTTTCTTCGTTTATTAGGTTTGTGTTTATCAGCTGTGTTAAAGCTCTCTACTCTGATTATTTCAGTTTTCTTCTCACTGTCTAAAAAACCCCTCATGACTTCTCTTGTTTGAGACCTAATGTTTTATGAATCCATCTGTCTGTAAGTACAGTTTATTGATGAAGCGCTTTTCACAGACAACAGTCACAAAGCGGTGTACACAGTGAACAGCAAAACAGTAATTAAATAGCATAACAGCTAATTAAAAATATGCAATAGAACACAAAGAATGAAAGGTAGCTAAAAAATAAATAGTAATAATACAAATAATAGAATTCTCAGCAGAAGGCCTGTTTAAACAAAAAGGTTTTTAACTGCTTTTTAAAAGTATTCACAGAGTCAGCTGAACACTGTGGTCGACTGTTTCTCTGCCACTGACTGGAAGGCTCTGTCCCCCCAAGTCTTTAGTCATGTACGGGGAACAATTAACAAACTCTGGGCCTGCGAACAAAGACAGCGAGAAGCAGTATAGTTTTATAAGAAGCTGAGAAATATAATCTGGAGACTTTAATGCTCTGTATGCAAATACAAGAATTTTAAAACGAATCCTAAAATCGATTTGGAGCCAATGTAAGGAGTGTAAAATGTGAGCTTGTTTGCTGGAATGTGTTAATAATCTGGCTGCAGAGTTTTGTATTGCTTAGAGGTGTAAAAGAGATGATTTGTCCAAGCCAGTAAACAGGGCATTGCAATAATCTAAACGCGAAGACACAAACACGTGGATAATTTTTTCCAGATCAGCCTTGGAGACCACGTGTCATAATTTAGAAATGTTCCCTAAATGAAAGAAACAGGACCGAGACAAAGATCTTACGTGTGAGTTGAAGCTCAGAGAGGAATCGAATATTACACCGAGATTAAGGATGTTGGACTTAACGGTAGGAAAAAAGGAGGCATATATACATATAGAGCTGAATGTCATCAGCATAGAAATGATAAGAAATTACCTTAAACAACTGAATGATGCCAGTTAAAGGAAGCATATAGAAAGAAAATGATAATGGACCCAGGACTGAACCCTGTGGAACCCCACAATTTCAGGAGGCAATGTTAGAACTGAATTTGCTTTTCCTAACAGAGAACGTCCTATTCAATAAATAAGAAGAAAACCAGTCTAGTGCTGAGCCAGAGATACCAGCCAGAACCTTAAGCCTGTTAAACAAAATGTTATGATCAATGGTATCAAAGGCTGCACTGAGATCAAGTAAAACGATGACAGAACAATTCATGCATCAGAAGCCATTAAAACATCATTGGAGACTTTCAAAGAGCCGACTCAGTGCTTTCGAAAACCAGACTGAAAAGCATCGAAAATCTGTAAATCGGATAGTAAAGATCTGAACTGACTATCTACAATTTTCTCTAATAATTTACTAACAAATGGCAGTTTAGAAACAGGTTGATAATTACCAACAGAGCTAGTATCAAGGTTAGGCTTCGTTAATAGGGGACTTACCTCGGCATGTTTAAAATAAAGTGGAACACGACCTTGCCTCAGTGAACTGTTTATGATCGACAACAATGAAGGACCAATAGTGGTGAGAGTCCCAAACAGGACGGGAGGAGGTCATATCTCAAAGGAGTGTGATGAGGGTTTCATCCTGCCAATTACTAAGTCAGTCAGTGTGATGGGAGAGAATGAGCTAAAAGATTCAGCGCACTGAGGACCATCTTCATAAGGCAGTGAACCAAAGGAGATTTTAGATCTCAAGTCCATCACCTTATTGACAAAATGACTAAGAAAGGTGTTACAGTCATCGTCAGAAAGTAACAAGGCCTGCTGAGGTGGAGGAGAAACAATCCTGTTGGTCGTATCAAATAAAACCCCGGGGATTATTCTTATTACAGTCTGCTTTACGACAGGAGCGCCGAAGGCCACGAGTTTGATTATTTAACCAGGGTGTGCAAAAACTAACAGAGCAATGCCTAGTTTTCAAAGGAGCACAGTTAACAAGGATCTCAACATTACCGTCAGGAATGAACAGATGTCTGCATGCATCTATGTGTGCCTGTTTGTCTGCTACCTCTACATGGAATCTTGAAATCCAGCATATAAGAATACATTTTTGCAGATGACACTCAGATATATTTCTCTTGTAATTCCAAGTCTGTCTTATAAAAGCCAGATTCCTCAAACATTTCTATAACTGAGCAGTGGTGGACAGTAACGAAGTACAAATACTTTGTTACTGTACTTAAGTAGATTTTTCAGGTATCTGTACTTTACTTGAGTATTTATTTTTCTGACCACTTTTTACTTTTACTCACTACATTTATACACAAGTATCTGTACTTTCTACTTCTTACATTTTCAAAACAAGCTCGTTACTTTAGGTTTAACGCGTCTGAGACACGTTTGCATTTCCGGTCAGTGCGG
>JASGAU010406565.1:0-34747 GCA_030220045.1 Australoheros facetus
TGATCAATTCTACCAATTCAAGCACAAAAAAGGACCTAAGTCAAGTCAGTGTTGTGTACACATAACAGACATCTTAGCAAAGAACCAATCTTTGTGCATTTCCTTATTTGTAGCCTGTCACAAAAACACAAGCTGTTCCCCTTTCTAACACAGTCTAACAGGTATAAAATAGTATTTTGCACCAACACGCTAATTCCAAAAGAGCTATTAGCCAATAATGTCCTATACCATAGGGTATGACCCAAGAGCCTTTTTGAAATGATGATGCTGTTAGGGTCTGTGGGTTTTGTGATCATTTAGTAGATTTTTGTTGTTATGTTAAGTTCTTGGGTAGTTTAGTTTTTCTGGTGTTTGTAGACTTTATTATTGATACTGAATCCCTTGTGTTCGTTTATTCCATTTCTATCAGTAACCTCTTGTATATTGTTGTTAGTCTTTGTCTCTGCTCAGTGGTTTATCATTTCGTGACTTCCTATTTTATTTTGTGAATGCTTTATTTCTTGAGTTCTACCTTTTGTTTTGTGTCCCTGTCTTCAAGTTCAGATTGAATTCAGCTGCATCTTTTTACGCTTACGTTTCCACTCTGATTGTCTCCTGTGTGTCCTGAAATCCACGATCATCTCCTTGGTCTTGGCCACGTTGATGCAAAGGTTGTTGTCCTTGCACCAGGTCTCCAAGTGTTCCACCTCCAATCTGTACTCCATCTCATTGTTATTTGAGATGAGTCCGATCACTGTCACCTGTCACCTGCAAACTTAATGATGTGGGTGTTTAGGAATGTGGATTGTTGGAATTCTAGTATAAATTCCATTCTGTTTATTATGAACTATCATATCTTCTGTTTGTATGCTTTTATAAAATGTTTTATGTACATGTTACTGTTGTTTTTATGTTTGAAATGGAAACATGTGGTGACATTTCTTACAGAGGAAGTTGTAGTTACCTGCAGGCTGTTTCAAGCCTACAGAAAACACATAGGATACGTGTCTCACGTACGCCATGTTACGTATGCACATTCCACAGGATACTTACTACCATATATGGTAAGGAAGGAGCCGAGAATGTTGTTTATTACATGCTATAAACTGAGTTTGGTGTAACCCACGTGATTTTATTGTGAAAGTCCCAATAAAAATGCTGCGCAGGAAGCCGTCCCTCGGGACAGATCACTTCCGCTCAGCCGAGAGCTGAGCTTGGGGAACGGGTCTCTCCTCTTTGCGCAAGTTAAAAAAGAGTTGTTTGTTTGTTCTCTGAGTTTATTAAAATGATCTGAACCTATCAGGGTGATCAGTCATAAGTGGAGGGATGTGTCCTCAGCAGAGGGCTGAGGACACATGGGAGCAAGTGTTGAGGGTGATGGTGGAAGAGGTGAAGTTCTGGATTCGGACCATCTGCTTCCTGTTTGTCCAGGACCCAGTTACAGAGTGAGGAGCTCATACTAAGCGTGTCCAGTGTGCCTGTGGGATGATTGTGTTAAAGACAGAGGTAACGTCCAGGAAGAGCTGCCTGAATAGGAGTCCCTGGTCTCCAGGTGGGTGAGAGCCAGATGGACTACCTCTGAGATAGCATCTCAGAGGTAGTCCATGTATATAGGAGTGTTTATAGGAGTATGCATATAGGAGTGTTTATAGGAGTATATAGGAGTATGCATATAGGAGTGTTTATAGGAGTATATAGGAGTATGCATATAGGAGTGTTTTTCCTATATGCATACTGGTGAGGGTCAATGCAGGGAGAGATTACTCCCTGCATTGACCCTCACCAGTATGCATATCTTTGTAAGTCGCTTTGGAGAAAGGCGTCTGCTAAATGTAATAAAGTAAAGTAAAGTAAAGTAAAGATTACTGATTTGGTCTATTTTGAATCAACATTAGATACAAAAAAGGCTCGCCTTTTGTTAATCTCGGGTCCATCTCTGCAGTCTGCTTTTGGTTCTTTTAACCCTAATAACACAAACCTTTGTTTAGAAGTGTGGGACCCAAAGACAATCCCCACCCCGTCTATGTCCTCTGCTTGGAGGTGCTAGCAAACTATACCATCTAGGAATTAACACAGTATTTATCCAAGCTTTGTTTTTTTTTTTTTTTTTAAAACAACCTACAAGAGTATGTGAGCCACAAGAAAGCAATTGAAACAATGTGTCACTGGAAGTGAAAATGCCAAGGCAGTGAAAGGTTCTTACAGAATGGCACAACTAACAGCAAAGACTGGAAAGCCACACACCATTGGAGAGGATCTGATTTTACCTACTGCCAAAAAGATGGTTGGTCTGATGGTTGGTGAAAAAGCAGCCAAACTTGGTTGGTTTTTAAATGTGTGCATATTTAAAAAACAGACTCCAAAATTCTGTCAGTGTTGATCTACAGATCAGGGTTTTTATTGTCTTTGAGGTTAGGGTTACATCACTGTTGTTGGTTTGGCATACATTTATAAGAGCTTTGCTGTGTTTTCATGTGGAATCACTTTCTATATTTAAAAAAAAAAAAAATCTAGAGAAAAACTGTCAAAAGACATGTTTTCACTTTGTTGTTATGGAATATTGTGATTGTGGCTATAATAATTTATGTATATATATATATATATATATATATATACATATATATATATATATATTTGAAATATGAGTCTATACTTGTGTGTGTATAATATGTATAATATAATAATGAAGGGGGGGTGCTGTTTTTTCCTTTTGAAAAACAGCGCATTATAAAAAATGTGTTTAACAACGTGTATGATTACACACAGACGCACACATACACACACATACAAATGTAACAGTGATTTATTTGAGTGAGGCCACCACCTGACATCAGGAATTCTTTAATCACCTAAGAAGACATGAACAGGTGGCGATGGAGATGTCAGCTTTAGTTAATGTTTCATAATTCTCACTAAACAAAACATACATATGCATCTGGCATTACATTTGAATAAACAAAAACAATTTATTACTTTGAGTGGCCATAGGATCTTCTTCTTAGACTGGCATTTTGGATTCTTCCATTTCCATGAATTATTTCTAAAGTGATGGGCTGCACTGACAAATCCTCAGAGCCAGCTAGCGTTTCTATGCTACTCATCTCTACGTGTGCACATCACACTGGAACCACTCTCTGAGTAAATGATTGCTTCCCATCTATCAGCACAACAGCTCAACAGCTGGATGTGATTGAATCGCTCCACTCTGTTCTGAAGTCCTCTGCACACTTGCACGCACACACATACACTAAATTTTACATCCAGTCTAGTCTTGCTGACTCTTTCCCATAGTTCAGTAAACTTCTGGAGCAGACCCATTCTAAAGCACCAGAATGAGCACAATCATCCAAGCTTGCCTCAAGAATCTCCCCTCTGCTATATGCCTGACTTTTCATTTGCTTTTCTGTTATCCGTAAAAACACTTAATTTTATTGCTGTATTTTCATATTAGCTTTCCCCAGATGCTACTGAGCAGTTCAGCCATGCTTGTTTGCACATTAAGCACACTTAATTTCCTGACCTCCTGACACAGAGTAAATGTTTCACCATCGCACTGCCTCTTGGTGAGCGCTTTGCTATCAAGCACGATGTGGGATTCAGCACTGGAGACACATTCTTGGCACCAGCAAAAGGAAACATTAAACACAGGCTGATGGCTGAAAGAAAAGAGGATGGGAGACATATTCAGAGATTCATCATCCTGCTGCTGGCCAGAAACAGATGCAGACACCACTGCCTAGCTCACTTAGCCAATTCCAAGTCAATGAATCATCCTAGTTCCCACTGATTAGTATGTCTTCTTTATAAACCAGCCTATCCAAAGCCATGTTTGATTGTGTGCTGTGCATCACTTGGCCTAATTCTGAGAGAAAATCACAAAAGAATAGCTTCCACACATCGAAGGACAATGTTTTGATTTTCCTCTCTAAAAGCTCCAGGAATTAAATTCATGCCCCGGCCAAACCCTCATCTATCCTTTTATGAAATCATGAATAACTCATTCAAAGTGTCCAGACTCATCACTTATGTGTTATCATGGAAATCTGGTTACCTCACACTCACAGTCTGCTGTTGAAATGCATAGTCCATCATCACACAGTTAATACGTCTCTGTGTGCTTCTGCATTTCTGTCCCACAGAGGACCAAAGGGGACAGACAAGACAAAATGGAAAACATTTTATCAGCCTGTTGTTGGTCATATTTTGAGTCTTGTTAAAACCAGGTTTAATGATATTGTTTAAATCTTGGCCAAGGGTGCATAGGGTTCCAGACAAGTTTAAAAAAATATGAACTTTCACAGATTTATTATGAGAAAAACCTCAAAAGAAACCTCTTTCATTTTCATCAGTGATCAGAAGTGGCCCCCGTTTGGCTGGTCCGACTGTGTGTGTGTGTGTGTGTGTGTGTGTGTGTACGCTAACATGGCTGATTGTACAGTGCTGTGAAAAACTATTTGCCCCCTTCCTGATTTTTTTTTTTTTTGCATATTTGTCATACTCATGTTTCAGATCATCAAATGAATTTTAAAGATAATCCGATGATCTTTAAATGATGACATCATTCATGAAGGGAAAAAATATATCCAAACCTACCTGGCCCTACAGTATGTGAAAAAGTAAACCTACTAACTTCTTGTGCCACCTGTTGCAGCAAGAGCTACAATCAAGCCTCTGACCCAGAGTGGGCACTCCACCCGTTTCCAGCTGAGGACCATGACTCAGACCTCAGACTTAGAGGTGCTGATTCTCATATTCGCCCCTTCACACTCGGCTGCGAACTGCATGAACTGGAGGCCATCACCCTATGAAGCCAACTGGACCACATCACCTGCAAAAAGCAGAGAGTAGATCCTGAGGCCACCCAGGTGAAAGCCTTATGCCACTTGGCTACTCATAGACATGGTGTCCATAAAATTATGAAGAGAATCTGTGACAAAGGGCAGCCGTGGCAGAGTCCAACACCCAGTGGAAACAAGCCTGACTTATTGCCTGCAATGTGGATCAAACTCTCGCTGCGATTGTACAGGAACTGAATGGCCCAGAACAACGAGCCAGACACCCCAGGACGAAAAGGAAATTTCCTCTTGATTTCGAGGTTTGAATAATGGACAAACTCTCCTTTCCAGCACCCTGGAAACCTTCCAGGGGGTGCTAAGGAGTGTGATCCCCAGATAGTTGGTGTACAGCCTCCAGTACCCTTTCTTGAAGATAGGAACCACCACCTCAGTCTGCATGTCCAGTGGCACCAACCACCTTGCAGTCACAGCGCCATGCGGCATACTCCACAATGGAGGTGCGAAACATGGTCCATTTGGACACAATATCCTCAGCCTCCCTTGGAATGCTGTTGACTTTTTGGAGTTAAAGATCTCCTAGTGTACCCTCAGTATACGCTTATGTGTGCCAGGTCTTTCCAGGATCCTCCCTTGCCATCTAATCTAACCCAATTTACCACCAGGTGGTGATCAGTTGACAGCTTAGCTCCTCTTTTCATGTGAGTGTCCAGAGCATACAGCTGCAGATCTGATGATACAATTCAAAAATTGATCATTGACCTGCGATCTACAGTGGCCTGGTGCCATGTGCACTTATGGACACCCTTATGTGCGAACATGGTGTTAATGGACAAATTGTGGTTTGCAAGTAGGCAGGCCGTTCCCCCCAGTCTCGCCCCTCCAGGTCTCATTGTTGTTGCTCACGTGAGTGTCGAAGACTTCCAGCAGGACGATGGAGTCACCGCATGGAGTAGCCCCAAAAAGGCTGGGTATTCTGAACATTCAGCAGTTAAGCACACATTACAGTGAGGACCCATTCTCTGGCCTAAAGGTGGATGGCAACCACCAGTGAAAACTCCAGGCAGTACAGGCAGCAAGCCAAGGGGATACAAGGATAGTCACCCCAGCCCACCGCCTCTCACTGAGGTCAGCTACTGGAAAATCTGCTGCTCACACAGCAACCATGGGCTTCTGTTTCAAAGATCTATCTACTTGACTCCAGTGCTCAGAGGCCCGCTGTCTCATCTCACAAGAATGTACTGCCAATATCATATTTTTGCTTGCAGGTATATAAGGTCTGTAAATTCTTTATGCTTCACCTGGGAGGGAGAAGAGAGCCTGGAATCAGTCTTTCTCCACTTTCCTGGATTGGATCTACTACTTTAACATATTTGCTGTAAAACTAAAGCCCAGGCTGAAAGGAGTGGAACTCCCTGAATCTCAGTCCTTGACATTGCTGCATGCTATATCACATTTTTAATCTTGTAAAATAGAGTGTCAGATCAGAAATCAGTCGTTTGTAGAGCTGGATTAACAATAAAGTGGGTGACAGTTTTGGGCCCTAGATTTCCAGGAGATACACAAACTCTGCAGGATGTTTTTGTTGCATTTACTATTAATGTTATTAGTCAATTGAATAAAGTTTCCTGACAGGTTTTGGGTCTACCCTAGGTCTTCCTCCAGTTAAACAAGCCCAAAAAACCTCAGGTGGCTTCTTTTAATTTGGAGGAGCAGCGGCTCGACTCTGAGCTGCTCTTGAATGACTGAGCTCCTCACCCTATTTCTAAGGCAGAGCCCAGTCACCTTGAGAAAGTTAACTTCCACCACTTGCAGCCGTGATCTTATTCTTTCGGTCACTACGGCTTGTAGTCGTAGGTGAGAATAAGCAGGTTAATTGAACCGTAAATCAACAGCTCTGCTTCATTGCTCAGCTCTCTGCCACCACAACCGACTGATACAAAGTTCTCATCCCTGCAGGTGCTGCACTAACGCATCGATCAGCCTCCCTCTCCACTCTCCCCTCACTCATGAACAAGACCCCAAATTTCTCCTGAGGTGGAAGTGCGAACTCCACACTTTTCCATCTGGGAAGCATGACCTCAGACTTAGAGGCCCTTCTTCTAATCACTGCAGCTTCACACAGAAAATGATCTTCACAGAGAATAAATTTCAAAATGTTTTAAAACTATTCAAAGTATTATTAAAAGTATTTCCAATCAGTTAAGTGTCAGGTGGTTTATTGTGGCCTCTCAGCCATGGAGTTGGGATTCACTGAATGTGTGGATGTTTTTGCTTAGATCCCCCTTATCAGGTTAATCTGTGGTTACAACGTATGTGGTGTTGTTGAAAGGCAATGAGAGCAGTCTTGCATGTCTTCTTCTTCTTCTTCTTCTAATAATAATAATAATAATAATAATAATCATAATAATCATAATAAGTCAGTAAGTTATACCAAAACCTGTGTTGAAATAATCATTAACAGTATTGTTGTGGTCGTACAGGGACTACTCTGCAAGAGGGGGAAATTGATCACCACTATTGATCTGTGTTTTTAAATGAACTTGAGTTTAAAGGCACATATCACCCAGTGCAACACTGTAACTAACTGATGTTTATTGAACAGATTTTAAAGCACAAAGGAGCTCGATGGCACACAGGCCGAGGACACATACACTTACACCGAGTAGGATTCTTTCAGCGTTTTTAGTTTGTTTGTTCACTTTGTGAACCATACAAAAATCATAGAACTACTAAAATGATGCTTCAAGCACTGGAGCACAGCTATTCACAAAAACCTAAAATATCAAAAATATATATTTAAAACAAATCTGGTTTGAAAGAAGTGCTCCTGAATCAGTATATATATCCATGTCTTCACCACTTGGGGTTGCTTATTTCCAGATGCAGTAGAACAAGATTATCATTTGTTTGCAGTTATTTGTGTTCACTGAATGAATGTCTATGTCCAATATTTAATCTTTGTCTGTCAGGAAAAATTCATCTATATTCTGTTTATCAGCCAGTCTGTGTCTGTCTGCTGTTGATGCTGAACAGTGTATCATTTGGAGTGGACATATCTCTATGAAAACAGCTGAAATGAGGCTGATGAGAGCAATAAGAATGAACCAAATTGGTTTAATTATGGGAGAAAAACAATGAGCTAAAAGAAATTCAAATTAACTGCACTTGGTTATAGTGATATGTGACTGTTAGAATAAGAAAAATACGTTGTAAATTATAATTATTAACTCAAATGCTGATTAGTGCAGCTTTGAAGTAAAAGAGAAGGAATCATTGAAGGTGCTATCACAGCTACTTAAGTGTTTCATTTAAGTATAAAGCAGTGTTTTATCCTAGTGTTTTCCCCATCGTCTTCCAGCTTGATCAGTTCTGCTGAAAATGGTGATTTTATTTTTTGAGTGGTGCATAATAATGCACACAGGCTGTTATATACACACACACACACAGGCTGTTATATACACACACACACACAGGCTGCTATATACACACACACACACACAGGCTGTTATATACACACACACACACAGGCTGTGTGTGTGTGTGTGTGTGTGTATAAATTTTGCAAACCTGGGAGTGCAGGTCGGGTCAGTAGACAGTTTATCTGTAAAAATGTATGAGGTTACAAAAGCTAACAAATCATGTAGTGACAACATAATTAGGACACATCACAAGATGTTGAATGAGGTGGAAAGAAAGGTCGTAATATAAACTATCTAACACTATATATTTTATTATTTTAAATAATAACCAAGGTGCTACTGCTAATGCCAGTGCTCCAATGTACATTTACATCAGTGTTATAGAAAGGTCCACAGATATCAGTAAATTTTCCTTTCAGCAGCTGCAGGGTTGCTGGTGACTCTGGGATTTTCTTCTCTATCTGTTTGTTCTCCAGACCTTTACTTTCAACATAATGTGTTAATAAAAAGCTGGTTGTAAAATAACACGCCATCTGTTCGCACTGAAAAGTCTGTGAGGAATAAATGGCATTAAAGCTTAAACATTACACACTGTAGGGGTGCTCATTTTAGAATCGCTCATATGGGTCGTATTTGAGGGCAAGGACAAAGGACTGATATTGTCATTTGGATCAGAGGCAAGGGCGTAGGGCTGGTATTGATACTGGTAGATCAGATATTGGTAGGGATGTGTACCTACCATCCCCACCTAATTCTACACCCCTGATTGGAGGACTTGTTGACAGAAACTCAATTTATAACTTGATGTCAGATCACTGATTAGTAATTCTAAGTTGGCAGTACCATTAAGTTTGGAATATGTCCCAAGAGTCCCATCATCACTATTATGACATTGTACTGACTAATTACCAGTTTTTATTGCTTTGTCAATACTGACACAGCAGTAACAGCACCACTTCTTGCCCACCACAATTGCTGCCTTTGAGAAAACCCTCAATCCTTCACTTTAGCTGTAACTGAACTGAACTGTGGCTTTCATGAAGCTCTTCAGCAGCTTTAAAACATGCAGCAGCTCTCAAAAGTGTTATTTTGAAAATTCTAAGCATATGAGCTGTTCTGGATGGCTGAACATTATTCTCTGGAGACACAGGCCTCTGTTGATGGAGACAAATGGGTCTGGCTGAATTTCACATCCCCAGCTGAGGAAACAGAGAGGCTGGCTTTTGCCCAGGGTAGCAGATGCTGCTGAGAGGGAGATGCTCCAGGGAAAGGATATTTGCTGAATGAGTGGGCGTGCCTTAGATTTGATATTATACTCCCTGATCCTAATACTGATGCTTCCTGGGGGACCAACATGAGCAGGGATGTAATTACACAGCCTGGTTTATCACTGTAATCTAACTCTGTGTGAATAATGTATTCAGGTCACAAAGGCAACTTCCACTCATGATTCCCCTACATGCACTTGTGTTCAGAAGTTTACATACATCCCCACTAATTGTTTCAGCTGTCGAGCTGCTGATCTGAGGTGAAGTTGAAGAATTTGGAGGCAGTGCTCCTTCTTCGTTATTCCATCCACTTTTACAACGTACTAGCACCACTGGCAGCAAAACAGCCCCAGAGAATGATGCTACCACCGCCATGTTTGACAGTTGGCACAGTGTTCTTAGGTTTGAAAGCCTCACTTTTACTCCCCCAAACATGCCTCTTTTCTTTGCCAGATACCTTCATGTTTGTCTCAGTCTGACTTGTCCATGTAGGCAGCTGAAAATTTCAGTTAAGCTCGAAGGTGTTAATTTTGGAACAGGGACTTCCTTCGTGACAGCACCCTCTCAATTCATCGCTTCACTGTTGACAGTGATGTTGGTGTTCCTGCAGTTTCCAGTTCATGGCAGGCTTGAGCCTCGGTGGTTCCTAGGTTGTTCCTGAACATCCTAACACATTTCTTCTGATCTGAGAGTGACAGTTCCCAGACCTTGGGAATGTAGTGACACATCCGAATGCCTTGTACTTACGTACAGTTGATTGAACTGATGGTCTCCGCTCCAAGAGACCTTACCATCTTATATATGTACAGTTCTCCTTCTTGGAGCTTCGCTGAGTTCCTTGGACTTTCCCATTGTTCCAAGTATTGGTCAAGTGCTGTCAAATAAACCCTTTTTTATCCTAGCAAAGAGAAACTACCAGTTGTAGGCAGTTATGAGTACTAGTAAAAGGTTAATAGGCCTTGATTTATCAAGTTAAAAGACACTTAATAAAAGATTTAAGTGAGTGTAAATATTTGAGCCTGTAGTATAATTTTGTAGCTTTCAGTTGCCTGACTCAGCACTGTATGATGAACGATTCCTGGCAAGCGAGTCAATTACAGTTGATCTGTAGTTCTATTGAGTGTTGTAGGACCTCCCCAGACTGAACAGTGTATTAGACTTCAAATAATACCAGCATATTTCAAAACTGTGGATTACTTTTTCCCAATTGCTGAAGCAAGATAAAAACAAAGGCTATAGCCATGCTAGAGAGATCAGTAGTTTGGATAACTGATTCATAGATGAGATCTGGATATGACATTCAAATCTACCACCCAGTTCACATGAAAGTTGAGCTCTAGACCATGTTTTGTGACTTACTCATATTTCTCTGTTTCTTGGTCCACAGAATATACTCACATAAGCATGCCTCTCCAGATGAGCTAGCATTTGACATTTCCACTGAGCCGACATCTCGGTGGCTTCCAGTACACATGGATATAATTTTCATTAATTACTAATGCTAATAACGCAGGCACTAAATCCATTTAAGAAAGCATCATTAATACTTTATAGGGATTGCCATGATCCATTGAATTGCAAATATACAGTGAGTAAGTGAGACTACATTAGAGTTAAAAGCTGCCTCAGGTTGCTTTTATTATGTCGCAGGTCCTTCCAATCATTTGTGTCAGCGTTATTCGAGCAGATGACTGGAGGTATCTGAAAGGACATGCGTGCAGCTGCAGCAGAGAGCAGAGGGCGGTTTAATCTTCATGACGGCCTGCAGGCTGGTAGAATATATAACAGTTAAAATGAAGGATTGCTTTGAAATTGAACTGACCTAAGAAACCTGTTACTGAACAAATATGACTACAGATACAGAAGGAAGTACATTTGCTGATAGTAAGCAGCCATGTTAAGAGTGCCACATGTCACATTCAGAATCATAGAGTGGAGAATTATAATAATACGTGTCAAACTGCATAATCTTTGGCTTTTTTTTTTTAGAAGTAAATAAAGATTAGGAACAAATTATGACTTTTAATGATTTTTAATCAAGTTGTCTGTTATGTATGTGTAGATACAAAACAGAGTTTATCCACTGAGTTAGCTGCCTTTTTATGTTTGAATGACTCACTCATAAGTTAGTGTTAAGTGGATTAACAGACAATAAAGGTTCCCCCGAATATAGGTACAATGACTGGACTGAAAATGGTTGAAACCGATGTCCAAGGAAATATATTTGTTTTATTTGATAAGACAACCTTTATTCTTCAATGCAGCCTATGTTCTTTGACACAACCTGAACTGTCCTCAACAAGCTTTCTGGTAATTGTGTTAAGCAGGAATAGTTCTCCGGGTATTCCAAAGCTCTTTGGGTGTTGGCTGCTTTTTGTTTCGATTCTCTGTCAAGATGTTCCCACACTGCTTCAGTAACATTGAGGTCCGGGCTCTGGGGAGGCCAGTCTATGACTGACAGGGTTCCATTGTTTTTTCTGTCCAGGTATGCTTTTACTGCACGGGCAGTGTGTTTGGGGTCATTTTCATGCTGAAAAATGAAGTCACTGGCAAGCACATGCTTTCCAGATGGTATTGCATGGTGGATCAAACTCTGACTTTTCTCTGTTCACAGCTCTCCTGACTGACTTTGTACTCAAAATGTTTTCATTTGGATTCCTCAGTTCTCTTGTAATCTGACATATCTCAGCATTTTGTCCTCATCAACTGTAGATGCATCTCTCATGCTCTGTGTCAGGTCTTCACTGGATTTTTTTCCTGTTTCTTAAGGGCATGCCTTTCAGATACTGTTCATCTGCAGCAGATAGTTTTTTAGACATGCTACTTCTTTTGTCCTTGACTTGTCCAGTTTCCTCAATGGTTTAAGGACACGCTGCACACCAGTGCCAAGTTTTCAGCTAATAGCTCTTTTGTAATCACCTTGTTGTTTCAAAAACACGGTTTTATGCCTGTCACACTGTTACATTTAGTATTTTTTGTAGATTCAACTAAAGGAATTGAAGTAAATGGTGTGTTTTATTCATGAATGAGGACCCAGAATGCAAACTCTAAAGCTGAATTAACAAAAAAAACTAATTTTGACTTAGACCAATGCTGAAGTCCACTGTGTGGCAGGTAATTCAAAGTCTAACAAAAACAGACTTGGGAAACACACAGCAGTACAGATCTGCCACTGTACTTCTGCTCCTATATAAACTTTGATTTCCATGTAAGGGGATTTGATAAAAGTCAAATTACTGTGGAAAAGTACTTTTTCACTTCTTTAGATTTTGCTTGCAAGAAACCAGACTTTCTTATAAGTGTTCGAAGTGGTCTTGAGCAGTAGTTCTGATATGCTGTGGTGCTGCACATCGTCCTCGGTCTGGAGATCCAGGAAAGATCTTGCCTCATGGGGTGAGGATGATCAAAGAGAAAGATGGTGGATCAGTCCAAAACTACACTGGACAAGGTTGTTAATGATCTGAAGGCAGCGGTGACCACAGTAACCATTGGTAACACACTATACTGTAGAGGGCATATATACAGGCCCATCTTGTCATGGTCGCTGTGGCAGGCAGGAAAGGCACACCCCAAAAGCTGGACTCATAAAAGACGTGAGAGAATGAACTTAAAGGATTTTATTGATATGAGGACTAGATGAACTAAATAAACAAGGCTGGTCTGAGGCCAGAACTAAAACTAGGGGGAACAAGGGACAGAGACGCACACAGCTGGACCATCGACAACAACACGACAAAGAACAGAAGAAAACTGAGGGTTTAAATACACAGCAGGTAATCAGGGCAAGAGGAAACAGCAGGGCACAATGGGTGAAGCAAATGAAACTAATAACAGGGGAAGCAAAACTAAACACAAAGCACAGGGAACACAAGACTGTCAAAATAATACAGGAAGTGGCTAAACAAGGAACACGCAGACTTGACAGGTGTAACTGGCACATGGACACTGGACAGAGACGCAGACCTGACACAGGGAAACACAAGAGACCAGAAAAAAACTGAGGAATACAAAAGAAACCCAATGAACATAATCAGAGAAATAACTGAAACAAAACCAAGAAAACACAAAACACTGGGCCACCGGCCCAGGACCATGACACATCTTAAGTTTGCCACTGAATATCTAAATGATTCAGAGAAGGCTTAGGACAGTGCTGTGGTCAGATGAAAATAAAAGCTCTTTGGCATCAACTCAACCAGGAAGAGAAATTATCCCAAGAACACCATTTCCACAGTCAAGCACAGAGGTGGAAACATTATACTTTGGCACTGATATACTGCTAAGGGTCCAGGACAACCTCACTGCATTGAGGGGCCAATGGACAGGGCCCTGTACTATAAAACCTTGGACCGGAGCCTTCTTCCCTCAGCCAGAACACTGGTGATGGGTTGTGGATGGGTCTCCCAGCAAGACAATAAAATTTGCCAAGGGAACAAAGGAGTGGCTAAAGAAGAACCACATGGAGGGGTGTAGCCAGTCTCCAGACCTCAGTTCTGCAGAAAATCTGTAGAGGGAGCTGAAGCTTTGAGTTGCCAGGCTGCAGTCAAGAAACCTGAAGGATTCAGGAAGTTTTTGTAAAGAAGAGTGGGCCAGAATCCATCCTGAGATGTGTGCAAGCCTGGTGACCAACTACAACAAGTGTCTTATCACTGTGCTTGCCAGCAAAGACTTCTCCACCAAGTACTAAGTCGTGTTTTGCTTGGAGAACAGATATTTGTTTTCACTCTTAATGTGTTTTTTCTGGATTTTTGGTTGAAATTCTGTCTCTCCATTAAACTGCTAAAAAAAAAAAGAGTAACTGTTGATTTCTTTGGAAGTGAGCAAGCTTATAAATTCAGCAGGCGATCAAATAATAATTCCCTCCACTGTATATTTCCTCCTCTGATCTCTGCACTTAGCTACACCTCTGAAACCACGTTGTCTCCTCTGTGCCTACTTTGGGAATATAGGCCTCAGTCTGGGCTGTAGGATTATCAGCCCAATCAGCTGGTGAAGACTTTCCATGGCTGCGAGTATGATGTCAAGAAAAGCCATGAGTAGATTTACAACACAAAAAATAATCATTTCACCTTCACATAAAACAGTGAGCAAGGAAAATCAGCTCATTAAAGTAATTAAAATAAAGCAATCAAAAAGCAATAACGTGAGCTGTTATTGTAGCAGGCTGCCACTCACATCTCCCAGAACAAAAGCAGGTTCATGGTGTCTGCATTCCTGTTTTGATTTCTTTTTATTCTATAGTGTGTTTGATCCTATTTTATGTTTCTGACTCTTTGCTTTCTGTGGTCTAGTAAAGAGTTAGTTGCGCGTTTCCTTGTGTCTGTTTTGAATTCATTATAGGTAGCTCAGTAGGTAGAGCAGGTCACCTACTGATCGGAAGGTCAGGGGTTCGATTCTCTGGCTTCTCCAGGCTACATGCCAATGTATCCTTGGGCAAGAGACTTAACCCCAAGTTGCTCTTCGACGCAACCATCGGGGTGTGAATGGTAGATAATTAAAGCACTTAGCTTAGTTAATATGGGAGTGCTTGTATGAATGGGTAAATGTGTTGTATAAATGCTTTGACTGAGTAGAACAGCGATGTACAAGAACTAGTCCATTTACCATTATTCTCGCCTCCTTCTGAATCATGTTTTACTGTGAGCCCTTGTCTTTACTGTTCAGTGGTTATCTCTTGCTTTATTTTTTGTTTCTTTATTAGTTAGTAGTCTCTAATTTCTGTTTATTTTATGTTTTTTTAAGGGATGAGTTTAGTTTTTTGTGTTTGGTAGTCACTGCCTTCTCTCTGTCTGCTTCGGTGTTTATGCCTCAATCCCTTTGTCTTTGCTTGGCTCATATTTGTATTTACATTGGTATTAATTTCCTTTTGGTTGTTTGTTGTTTTGCTTTGAAGTGTTTCTTTTTCTTTTGTTTCCTGTGTCAGTTTTGCTTCCTGTATGTTTTCCCATGACTCCCTGATTGTATGAACCTATCAAGTGTATTCACCTCTGTAGCCTTTGTTTGATCGTCTGCAGTTTTTCCTTCTGTGTTCCTCGTGAGATTCTTGTTATTTATTTATTTAATATATTCCTCATGAGCTTCCTGCATTCCTTGTGCTTAGTTATTGGAAGATATAACCATTTGAATTATTCACCTGGTGTTGTTTGTTTTAGTAACTTATTATTGAGCTTTTTAATAAAGCTCATCTTTTGCGTGTTACTTTGAGTTTGGGTCTGTATTCAAACCATTCAAAATATGACGAACCTGAAGAGAGAGACTGAGTGTATATAAATATGACTGAATGTGTGCTTGTATAAACTGGAGATGAATTGAATGAAAACGCAATAAAAGAGTGACGAATAGATGAAAAAATCAGGAGCATTCCTGCCTTTATACACACTGTAAATCTCTGTCAGGCAGAAATTTGGCTTTTCTACTCTGTGTGCTCAGGGTGACTTTTTGTGCTCTAATGACAATTTACCCTAGGAAACAGCCCTCGAAGCCTGCGCCAAAGAGTATTTGGACACAGTTCTGGCATTACGTAAACGCCAGGGGAAGCCTAATGCCTGGAAAGTTAGAAGGTGAAATCCTCAACATCTGCAAAGGCATCGCAACCTCCTGTGTTCAAAACTGACTCGGCAACAGAAGGTAAAGGGATTAGTGCTTCATCGTTCTTTCTGTGGGAAAGGCAGCATAAGGTGAATCAGGATCTCTGAAGATTTATTAACACACCTACACCATTTCATCCTCCAACAACCAAGCCAGAAATTGGAAAAAAAAAAAAAAAAAAGTAGCGAAATAGATAAGACTGCTTGGTTGAACTTTGAGTCATTACAGGGGAAAAAAAGGCAGCTTTACAGGGAGGAGAGGGGAGGAAAAACTGACTCACTGCTGGATGGAAAATTCTCCATGACCTCGTCACCCTCACACATATTTTCAAATGCTAACATATGTCATCCTGTACAGCACAACCTCGTCTGATTCTCTCCCCCATGTCTTTTTCACTGGTATGGATATGACCTCATGTAAGATCCTGATCCATAACAGATAAAAGGTGATGTGGCGGGGGCTTTGCCCAAACTCAAGCTGTGACAGAGCAGTTTTCTTTACAACTCACTAAGATCACTTTTGGTCTTTTCTTGATCATTCCTTAAACTTGTATTAATGTATCAAATGATAATCTAAATACGATGCAATAATGAGGGGTCATCATATTGAAGTATATATGGAACATTATCATCTAAAGCTGCAGAGCCTAGGCTTTACAGAGGTTTAGCGCATGTTTCATTTAATCCAGTTTGTTTTTAAGGTTTCCAGTCCACAGCCTCGATTTTAGTCACGCTCACTGTTGTCAAAGTATAACTGTAGCCATAACAAGGAGCTGTTTTCAAGGAAAAATGGAAAAAGCCACTGCACACTACATGCTCAGCAAAAACAGCAGTCACAGAGATGAACTGCTAAATACAATTAGCAAGTGTTTGCTTACGAGGTGTTTATTTAAATTTGCTATCAGTCACATAAACGTTGTTTTCCCTTTCTTCTGGCAACAAAGTGCAAAAAAAAAAAAAAAACTTAATAAAATAAAATAATGTCATCCAGGTCATGTAGAGCTGATCGGAAGGTCAGCGGTTCGATTCCTGGCTCCTCTGGGGCTGCGTGCCAAAGTATCCTTGGGCAAGATACTTAACCCCAACTTGATACTGATAATGAACCTGCAAGCGTGAATGTGTGAATGTTAGACAGCAAGCACTTAGCTTAGGTACATATGGAAGTGCTGTGTGAATGTGTTGTATAAGCGCTTTGAGTGCTCAGAGTAGAAAAGCACTGTATAAGAATTAGTCCATTTATCATGTGTGGAGCTTGAAAAAAGGCGACTGGACTTCTTTAAGTTTCATTAAGACGTTTCACCTCTCATGCTAAAGGCTTCTTCAAAGACTGAAGGTTAATCACTTGTAAATCTTTGACACTCAAAGTTTAAAAAATGTAAAATAATACAAATCCAGGATGTCTGTGGATTTTTTTGTGGTTATAATGGTCTCTCGTATGACATCATGTGCACATTGCTTGAGAGTTTAATCCATTTTCTTCTGCTTATCTGGGGCTGGGTCGCGGGGGCAGCAACCTAAACAGAAAAGCCCAGAACTCTCTCTCCCCAGAAACCTCCTCCAGCTATTCCGGGGGGACACAGAGGCATTCCCAGGCCAGCTGAGAGATACAATCTCTCCAGCGTGTCCTGGGTCTGCCCCGGGGCCTCCTCTCGGTAGGACATTTTCTTCTGCTTATCCAGAGCTAGGTCGCAGGAGCAGCAGAGAAACCCAGACCTCCCTCTCCCCAGCCACCTCCTCCAGCTTATCTGGGGGAACACCAAGGTGTTCCCAGCCCAGCTGAGAGATGTAATCTGTCCAGTGTGTCTGCCCCGGGGCCTCCTCTCATTAAGACATACATGGAATACCTCACCTAAGAGGTGGAGGAGCAGCGGCTCTACAAAGGGCAGCCCTGGAAAAGTCTAACACCCAAAGGAAATGAGTCCGACTTATTTCCAGCAATACAGACCAAACTCTCACTATGATTTTACAGGGACTGAATGGCCCACAACAACAGGCCAGACACCCCATACTCCCACAGCAAAACAAAACAATTACTCTGACTCAGATCAGGCACTCTGTTCCTCCCAGTCACACCCCTCCAGGTCCCACTGTCATTGTCTATATGAGCACTGAAGTCACCAGATGGACCAGTCTCGCGCACTGGGCCCAGGAACTCCAAGAGAACAGACAACAGTCAGGATTTTTTCCCTGGTCCGAAGACCCAGGGAAACCACCTTCCCATCCACCGGTGAAAACTCCAACATTCGGGCAGCATGCCGAGGGGATATAAGGATACCATCCCAGCTCACCTCCACTCACCGAGGGGAAGTCCAGCCCTTCTCCAGGAGAATGGCTCCAGAGCCCAGGCCATGTCTCCACTTTGGGGTGTAATTGTAATTGCAGGACCATGACAGATATCTACACTGATATGGACTGGGCAATGTGTTAGGAATGAAAGGATGACACATTATTTGATGAAAAAGGAAATTAACAACCTACAGAGGGTTGAATTCAAAGACACCACCAAAACCAAAGTGAAAAATGATGCGGCAGACAAGTCCGTGTTGCCAAAATTTCATTGCAGCCACTCAAAATGGTAAATAGTGCCTGACAGCATCGGTTTCGGTTTTGTTTAAACTTCATGGCACAAGCTGCGAGTTTTAAGGACATTTAAAGGACATTTGGGAATTTGATTGTCTACACGGTGGTGGAATCAGGAAGTGTTATTTTAAGTCATTATGTAGTTAGATTTATTCTAATATGCGAGTAATGAGGTTTCATCTTTCAAACAACTGGAATTTAGTGTTATTAAAATATTACACATCACTGCACAGTAATCAGCACTTACATGCCTAATACCACAGTTTTATCACAGTGCCTGTGCAGAAAGTTGAAGTCAGTTTAAATTTTGAGTGAAAACTATCCACGTTGCTGCTTTAGAGAGGCAGAAAATTTAAAGTGACCTCAATTTTCTGCATATACACTTTTTTTTAAGAGTATATGGTTCTGTAAAAAAAATAGTATAAGTTCACTTTCTGCCATTAAGAATACCACTCTTCCTGTCCTGGTATAAATTCACTGTTGACAGCTCTAGTGTGTTTTTCCAGGCTTTTATAGATTGGGTCTCACAAGCTGCAAGTGGCCTACTTGCAACTGAAGCAAATGCCTGTGGTTTATAAACTTCTCATGAAAGACTAATGGAAGGAATTCCTAATTTAAAAAAAAATTAAACATGGGAAACTATGTATAAATAACTATGTTTAATTTTTTGAGCTGTAAACAAAAGCGCCTATATTTAACCACACAACATTGGGACTCTTTTAGATGCTGGTGTCTCTTTGTCATTCACTGCACTATGGAAACAAAATAGCCAGGATTTGTTTAATCACAGTTATTTATCGTGCACTCTCTTTTCAGATAAAAAATGTTTCTCGAGAAACCCCAAACAGAGTGATGCACACACTGAAGGATCTCTGCTTTCTGAGAAAACATCCCAGTTTTGTATATAGTCTCAGTGTTAGTCTTCCAGTTCAACCTGTCACTGTGAATGCCCGTGTACTTACACTCCTCAATCACATCAACATCCTGTTCCAGGGTAGACACGGGGTCGTGTAGCTGTCCTTTTCTTCCTGGCGTCACTCACCATCTCTCTGAGCTCCTGTACTGGATATCACCAAATCACACAGAACGCTGCCCAGACTCACATTCTGGAGTCCGTCTGTCTGGTAGTCACTAATCCATTAGATGTGCTTCTGTCTCAGTAGCACTTCAGAAATCAAAAAAATGCAGCGGTTATTATCTATTATAGATGGGAGTAGGCTCTCTGAAGTATGGAGACGATGGCAACATCCACTCCCAGATTTGGTCTGTATATGAACTGCAGAGGCTTCAGAGATGTTTTCACCTGTGGTCTTAGGTGGGCCAAGACTGGTCAATACTCATTAAGCTCACAAGGTTTACATAACAACAGTGATATGGGAGAAATATGATCTTTCTAGTCCATGTTAATTCTCACTCACTGCAGCATTCAGGACCAACTGAAGGATTTTCAGGGAGCTTTTAGGACAGCCTGATGATGGGGAAATGCTGTAGTCTAGCCTTGAATTCAAAATGCATGAACTAGTTTTTATCTGAGACAGGATATTTTTGGTAATGTTTTACAGATGAAAGATGACAGTCCTGAATACTTGTTTTATGCACACATACCATTTGATACATAAAACCTGTATCAAATATCAAATATATCAAATATCAAACCTCTATCTAGTCTGCATGCCAACGTGTCCTTGGGAAAGGTATCGAACCCCACGTTGCTCTCTGATGTGTTCATTGGAGTGTGAATGAAAGCACTTGGGTGTGGGGGAAAAAAGTGCTTGTTAGCGCTGAGTGCTCAGGCTGAGTAGAAAAGCACTAAATAAGAACCAGTCCATTTACCAAATCAGGTTATAATGAAAACTGATCTATTAAAAATACAACCTGATAACCAACAAAAACCAACAACATCCAGAAGCAGTGTGTAAAAAACTTGTACTCCCATTGATTCAGTAGCATATAGAACCACTGTTAGGTTCAGACCACCGTTAAACAAAGGAAGACACAGAAACCCATAGTGATTTTTACCTGCAGGGAGAGTTTCCGTCAGCCAAACACGCATGTGTGAGCCTGAGTGAAAGTCTGACCTCCTCCTTCCTGTCGGCTCTTTTATTTTTAGCATCACGTGAGTGTGTGGGGGTGTGTGTATGTGCGTGTGACGTCAGGAAACAGGCGTTGCCTGCTTTCTCACCTGGAGGGTTGTGTCTTTACAATCTGATTGTCATGTACATGTTTATGATAAATACATTGTGCTACATAGAAAAACAGTTAAACGTTTATCTATTCTTACAACCACTTACAGCAGGAATAACATGAAGCACAGCGAGCAACCTCTATGTTCTGCTAAGATCTCTATCCCGTTAAGCACCCAGATATGACCTCACTGCCAATCTTCTGCTCAGCCTCCTTGTGCACCCGCAGCCACAGAAAGAGCCACCCAGACCTGTGGACACCACCACAAATGCCTTACTACAGTACTCCTGTACAACCAAACGCATCCACAGCAGTTCAAGGATACACCTAACATGGTCCTACACCAACAATACCAGACTTTGTAACTAAGGATCCAAATGATTTGAACAGATTGAAGATAGATCTTGATAACTTTTTGCCTCCTGAGGTTACAGAACCATTCAAATCATGATGGACTATCTGAAGCTGGAAGAAGCTTTCCTGATAGCAAACTTCTATCAGAATTCCCCTATTATGACACTATGACTGCTATGAATGAGAGGTATGGCCAACCACACAAGGTAACTCTCATGACGACTGCTGATGTGATGGATTCACCAGACATTCGACAGGGAAACACTCAGGCATTTAAGCTGGATAGGAAATGGTATCTCACTAATTTAGATCATTTAGCCAGGAAAGAATGTTTGTTGCTCTATGAAAAAAGCCCTCCATAAAGATAGGACGTCTTATTATTCATCACTGACTGAAGAAAATAAATTCTCTAGTTGATCTTTCTGAGTTGACTTTGGTGGTTGCTTCAACCATACCAAATACGAAAATAATGACCCCAGGTTTGTTTTCAGCACTGTAGCCAGGCTGACAAAGAGTCAGAGCTCTGTGGGGCCGAGTATTCCTTTAACCTTGACTATGAGTTCATGAATTTGTTCACAAATGAAATTTTGACCATTAGAGAAAAAACTATTCATAACCATTTCTATGTTCAGCTACTTTCAGTGCTGCTGTTATTTATTTACACTCTTTCTCTCTTGGGGTGACTGTGACTGGTGGTTCGATTCCTGGCTGCTCCAGTCTGCATGCCAAAGTATCCTTGGGCGAGATACTGAACCCCAAGTTGCTCTCTGATCCAACTGTTGGAGTATGAATGTGTGTGAATGTTAGATAGAAAGCATTTTGAAATAGAAAACAGTGCTTCTGTGAATGTGTAAATGCGAATGTGTTGTATAAAGCATTGAGTGCTCAGTTAGAGGAGAAAGGTGCCCTATAAGAACCAGTCCATTTACCATTTACTCTCTGATTGCTCTTCCTGGGTTGACTTTGGTGGTTGCTTCAACCAGACCATCAGCGTGTATATCAGACTCCATTCCTACAAGACTGCTCAGAGAAGTCCTACCATTAATTGATGCTTCACTCTTAAATATGAGCAATCTATTTTTATTAATTAGCTACATACCCCAGGCTTTTAAGGTGTTTTTGAAATTGAATTGAATTGAATTGAATTGAATTGAAAAAGTGAGTTAAAACCTAGCACCACGTTTTGTCTTCATAGCCCAAAAAGCAGAAGGTGATGCATAATTAAAATTTTAACAAAGTGCCGGTGCTAAATCAAAACGCATGCTCAATGCCATTTTGGGACTGTGTAGTGTTGGCATGATAATGGTAAACAACATGACCCCAGGTACTTTTGGCTGTCTCATAGTAACAAACAGAATTAAATAATTCACTGCATAAAATTGAACACAATCCTCCATAGCTGATATTGTAACTAAGACCCTTTTAGATCAACAGTCATTTAAGTATTTAAGTAACAAAACAGGAGTGACACCTTTATGAGGAGCACAAAATTATAGATATTAGAATTAAACTCTTTAAAACATTAAAAATGCACATAAAAGCATGTAGACATTTACATCCACCTGCACGGGGATGGGGGGTGAGGGGGTCGAGGGGGTCGATGGTCAAGCAAGCTCTAGACAGAAGTACATGTACATGTGCACCCCTCCTACTGCACCACACTGGAAGTGAAGATGGCACTTTATACCATACTTGGCTCAGAGATGGTTACATAAAAAAATTCTAAGGACTGTCTTTATTGAAATGGAAGCCATCCTTCATTCCAAGTCTTTAGGATATGCCTCAGCAGATCTGGCAGGCTCTGATCCTGTGGCACATAATTGCCTGTTGATGGGGGTGGTCTGATGTCCATTACCCTATCCAAAGTCTGAACTGCTGAGCAAGAGAAGATGGAGACACTCATAGGTGCTGGCTAACAGAGTGTGGTATCGGTGCAGGTGTCCTACAGACTTGCAGTGACACTGTGATAAATGGAGGCTTTCGTTCAGCAACAGGGACTGGGGGACCTCTGTCACCTCTGACCTCCACTGTGCTCCAACTCAAACACTGTCACAAAGCCTGAGTTCAGCAATGCCTGGGCTGCAGCATGTAGGTGATGAAGAGGGAAGCCCATGGCCTGAAGTCAACAGCACAGATAGTGAATTTATGATCAGTCACAGTATGAACTGTGACTCTGGATTAATTCTTCTTGAACATATAATAATCCAAATTTACAGAAGATCATGTTAAGCTCTAAATCAGGATGGCTGTAGCTCAGGCGGTGGAGAGGGTCGTCTACTAATTGGATGGTTGTTGGTTTGATACCTAGCTGCTCCAGTCTGCATACCCAAGTATCCCTGGGCAACATACTGAACACCAACTTGCTCTCTGGTGTGTTCATCAGCGTGTGAGTGTTACATAGAAAGCACCTAGGTGTAGAAAAAGTGCTTGTGTGAATGAGATGTTGCATAAAGAAGAAGAAAAAACAGAATATTTACCGTTTCAGCTTTGGAAGCAATTTGAGGTGAGAGCTGAAAAATATTCAGCTTCCACTTTCACAGAATGATGAACATGGAAATTTTTTTAATTGTCTCTCATGGAATCAATTCTTGTTTTTTTCTTGTGTTTTTTTTATGCGTGGCCCATTTTTTTGTTTTGTTTTGTTTTGTTTTGTTTTGTTTTGTTTTGTTTACCACATGCCAGCACACAGCTGCCCTTTCTTTATATTTAGCTTGAATGAGGGGGAAACCCAGCAGTTAAACCTTCTACACTAACACAAAGGTTTCCTAGTGAAACATTTATTCTGCTTTCCTAAAGACGTGACAAACACCACAGTTTGGTCGACACTTTGACATCTCTTTTTGGTTTTCTTGTCTCTGTAAACATGATCTTGTAAACATGATTGGATTTTAAATGTCACCCAGACCCTCAGGTCCTGTGTCAACATTTGTGTTATCTTATTCAGTTTACAATTTGATTAGAAATTGTGCGACTAATGCACAATGAACTGGTTCGATAAATAAATCGCAGCCTCATGTTGCTTACATTAGAGGGGGAGAGGGCTCATCATTGGCACTGTGACTGTCTAGAGGCCCTGCACATAAGCTTGGCGTGCAACACAGTTATGAGATGAGAACTACAGCATAATGGCAACACTGGGTCTGTTGCTCAATGGCTCTCCTCCTACATTTATAAGGAGGAGTACCTCTTCAACCTCCATGTCCGATCTCCTTAACTGGAACAACTCACTTCAGGAAAATCCTCACCACAGAGCTCCGCTGACTTTTCTGAGCCTGCAGTTTGAGGGGCAACATGAAAAATGCAGCTGTTTGTTAATTAAGCTGTTTGTTAATTATTGGTTGGATCGGTCTACATTTGATGTGTGATTAATGAAGAGATCCTACTAAATCTAAAAGTTTCACTATCTACTTGTGGCTGAAGCAGCTTTCTATATGGTAACTTGTGATATGATAGCATTTAACATTTTACCATCCTTTAAATCATGATACCTTAATGGTAAATAATAATAGCACTAGTGCTACTACTGTAATAATCTTTATTTGCTGTATATAATTAAATGATTTGTTTTACATGTAGGCTACTTGCCAAGACATTACCATGTGCACTGATTATGTGCTCACTATTATAACAGACTCAATGGCATCTTTAGGGTGAATGACCAAACAGTCCTTTCCTGTTGAATCTGAGGAGATATGCTCCTATAGAGGGTGCATGTTGCTCAAATAAAAATGTTTCCATTGATATTCCGGCACAGAAAACCTCCCCACTGAAGGCCACTGGGGTTAACAGGGAGAGAGAGTCTCAGGTCAGGGCCCAAAACACTTTAGTTTCTTTCCTGTGAGCAGCAGCTCTGATGGTGAGGTTTGTTCAGCTTGTGTGGCTGCAGTTTTCCCCCTTCCTCCTCTTTTAGACACAGTAGTCTTGTTGTCAGCTTTCGGCTTGATCTAATTTCCCATAGTTTCAATATGACTCACGAAGTATATGCAAACAACCCTCACCAGAAAAGCAGTTGTTTGACTTTGCTGCAGTATGATATTAGTCAAGAGCCGCTGGTGACGCGTTCTTCAGCTTCTTTGGTCCTCTCCAAAACCTCCGCTGGCCCCTCCTGTTGCGCCTCCGCTGAGCGCGCTGAGGCGACTCATCGCTCAGTCCATGCCAGAGGTTCACAGCCAACAGTGGCTTAAAGCAGTTATTGAAAGTTTTTACCCAAAGGACTCTACATTAAAATTTGTGTTTATTATTTATTTATTTTATTTTATTTTTGCTCTGGATACGCTGCAACACGTCGCCCTAGAGTTTCAGTTGTGCTGTTTCTCATCGTTATCCATGTTAAAATGGCATGCGGGAGCCCCCTCATAGAGAGACTATCAAGGTTCTGAGGTAAGAGGATCTATATTTCATTGCAGTGGTTTAAGTAGAAGTTTATGAAATATTTATAAAGCACTTTGGCTGAAACTCTTGCTTCAGCGCAGAATTTGTAATTTACCAGAGCTCCAAATCCGCTCTTGCGGTGATGAAACTCGAGTCGGAGCAGAGCTCAAAGTAAAGTTTATTTCTGACAGATTATGATTGTCACCTCAGACGGTTTTTATTCCAATCGATCTTTTTCACGAGACTGAGAGAGGGGGGGGGNTTTCTGTACTCTTAGCTTCTTGAACTTTATAAAGCAAAAAAGAGAGAGAGTGGCGGTGTGAGTGCTGCTGACGTTATTCTCTCATTATACAGACAGCTGCTGTGACCGGTGATGCCGCGGATGAAGATGGATCCTCCCGCTCTGTTCGTCCTCAACGCGCTGCTGGTGCTGATTATTTTTTCCCTTGCCGCTTCTGGCTCCTGTCCCCGACCTTGCTCCTGCCCTCAGTCCACTGAGCTTCACTGCACCTTCCGCTCCCTTCTCACCATCCCAGCAGCTATTCCCAAACACGTGAAACACATGAACTTGGGGTCAGTCCCTCTACCATCCATAGCTTTACAGTACCATGCTCGTTATACTGTCAGTGACTGGATTAAACACTTAATGCAGTACAAGGGAGGGATGTTGCTTAATGGGAAGTAAACACCTAGGGTTATGTGGTGTTTCTAATGAATGGGTTTATTGTTTGCTATCCTGCCCACTCTGGTTTTGTTGTTTCAGGTTCAACAGAATTAATAAGATCGCTGACAAATCACTGGCAGGCCTGAGGAAGCTGGAGCTGCTCATGGTTCATGGGAATGACATCCATGACCTGCCTGATGGGGTGTTCAGGGAGCTTATTTCACTTCAGGTGCACTGACAGAAAGTAAAACAAAAGCAAAATCTGGGAATGATTGAATCAATGAATGCTGACAGGGTGATTGTTGCTTAGTGTCCTTGAGCAAGACAGTGACTTTTAATGATGAATCCATATTATAGTCTGAGCCTTTCATAAGGTCGCATTGTGCTATTTTGCACACAGATTATGGGTGTCTACAGAAAATGTCTCTTTGAATGCTCAGTTTTAGTGTAGTAACAACTACTTTGTCTGGTTCATTCTGACTCGAGGCAGACTACAGGTGCATGTTTTTATTTATTTCATTTCAAAAGAACATATTAACATGAGCACTTAAATCTGTAGTGTAAATATGCCACATTTAACCATACAGTTGAACTCCCTGGCAGGTTGATCCATGGTTTTCATTCTGGAAAAAATGTTTATCTGAGCCTGAAATAAATTCTAGAGGTGCCAAAATGTGAATCTATATTTTAAGAAAAAATCCAACTGTAATAATAATTTTATCTACATGACAAATTCATGACCATCTTTTAGAATCTGTAAAAGATGGCACAAAAAATGTGTTTAAAACCCAAATTTCCTCCTGAAATGTTAATTAAACAAAGCAATTACATACAAACTATGTGATGCGCATGCTCCTTTAGTGTGCCTATAATAATGACAATCATTACATTAACTACAAATAATCTCTCATGATGGGTAATAATGTCTTTCTCTCTTCTTGTTGGTCACGTTAGATGTTGAAAATTAGCTACAACAAGCTGAAGGAGATCCGCAGGCACACTCTTCAGGGTCTGTGGTCTGTAGCCAGGTTACACCTGGATCACAACCGGCTGGAGTTCATCCATCCAGACGCCTTCCAGGGCCTCACTTCCCTCCGGCTGCTGCAGCTGGAGGGCAACCAGCTTCAGCAACTGCACCCAGAGACCTTCACCACCTTCACTGTGAAAAGCCACTTCCACGTGTCCACTCTGAGGCACCTCTACCTGTCAGATAATGGTCTGATGTCAGTTCCTTCCAGGCTGATGGCAACCATGCCCCAGTTGGAGAACCTGTACCTTGATAGGAACCCTTGGATGTGTGACTGCAGCATGAGGTGGCTCCATGACTGGGATAAAAAATCACCAGGTGGGACTTTTAATATACACGGCAAATTAATTTTGACCTTTCATTATTGTGATGGTTAAAGACTATTAACTAAGACTCAAAATATATAAAACAGTCAAAGCTAATCATTAAAGAGACATAGTGGTCTGATTTTACAACATTGATCTCTTCTTTTGGTCTAGGAGTCTTAAAATGTAAAAAGGACAAGACCCTTCCTGGTGGCCAGCTGTGTCCCATGTGCTCTTCTCCCAGGCACCTCCAGGCAAAAGACCTCCTTGATGTGGAGAACCTGGTCTGCAGCAGCCCTGTCATCACCATTCCTCACAGGATGACCACACTTAAAGATGCTGAGAGTAAGGATTTGACCACAGAGGATTTTAAGGAACCATTTGGAAACATCTCTCTTGCCCTGTCTGATGAACATGGAAACGAGGTGGATCTGGAGTGCAGTGTTAGCAAGTCAAGAGAGCTTACCAAGATCACCTGGGAGCAGAACAGTCAGCTTCAACTGACCTCCAACATCACAGTGACAGTAGATCTTGAATGTCCAGTTGATAGAGAAAAATATGAGAAGCTGTGGAGGCTTATAGCATACTACAGCAACATAGCAGCACACTTACAAAGGGGAGTTATTCTAAGCAAAGACCCTCATCCAACCTATTTATATATACAAGACTCTGAGAAAGATGTCCTGTACTATACAGGTGTTAAAGTTAATATGATGGCCCAACCAACATGGCTGATGCAAACATCTGTGGCCCTTCAGCTGAATCGGCTTCAGTCATCAGCCAGGATGGCAAAGCTGATTATGAGCGCAAACCTGTCAGAGACAGTGGAGGTAGAGCTGATGCAAAAACAGAGGAGGTCATGGGTCATGATCGAATCAACAAACACCACTCGTAAAGTGTTCAGTGCTATCCTAGGAAAGCAAAGTCAAATGTACTGTAACGTGCACAGTTCAGGCCAAAGAGTTATCCGCTGGATGCTGCCAGATGGCTCCAAAGTGGAGGCACCGTACAGCAGTCCAGACAACAGACTGTCTGTATCCAGTGGTGGAAGTCTTGTCATTAAAGCTGTCCGCCGCACAGACACAGGAATTTACTACTGTATCGCCAGGTCTCATGGAGACTTTGCTGTCCTGCCTTTCTATCTGACAGTGCAGGAATCCTCCAGCCCTCCCCCAGGGGAGGAAACATCAATCACACCTACCGAGGGATTTGCAGGGAACCGTATCTCCCTGCCTTGCGCTGCATCTGGCTCCCCTGATGCTGAAATTAACTGGATTCTACCAAGCAGCAAAATAGTTAGTTTCCAAGCCAACTCACCCAGAGCTTCAGTCTATTCCAATGGCACCCTACATATCCCTCAGTCTCAGTTATCAGACAGTGGTTATTATAAATGCATTGCCATGAATCAACATGGTGTGGATACACTGACTACAAAAATGACTGTTGTCAGGCACAAAGGGCTGATAAGCCCATTAAGGAAGTTTCCAGCAACACCTCAGTCAGCCTCAGGAGTCAACACTCAAATTAAAATCCCTACAGAGGATACAGATGATGCATCAGAGGACAGTGAAAGTACTCAGGATGCGGTTCCAAAGAGGAGGCCAGGAGGTGTGGCCCCTGGCAGGAGGGGCATCCACCCATCCAGGAAAATCTGGCGGAGGCCTCCAGTGCTTCAGAAATCAGCAGGATCGCGTGTTGCGGTCAGGATGAATACTGCTGACAGGAGGAGGATTAATATGTCTAAAGGTAAAATAGATCCACAGAAATGGGCTCATATTTTGGCTAAGATTAGAGAGAGAAAGGCTCAAAATGCAGCGACACCACTCCCAGTCCAACACACAAATGAGAGGAAAGCAGCAGAGCAGACAACAGAGTCAGAAGAAACTACTGAAGGATCATCAGATGATGTGACTGAGCAGGAAAAACAAGGCCGGGATTTTTTCAGGACACTGCACACTCCTGTACAATACACACAGATGAAAACTGATAAACAAAAGGCACAAAGTCAAGAAACACAAGTGACATCTAACAGCAACTCTGCACATAAGATGTCAAGCAGTCAGCACTCACACAGCATACATTCTTCAACAGAGCCACTTATGACACAGAGTACATACAGTGTAGAGTACATAACGCGCGATATAGTCTTGGACCTACACACAAGTTCAAATAGTGTGTTTTTCCTCCCACAGACCACATCTGTTCCACTGCATGCTGTCACTCTCTGGCAGTCTCTCACAAACACTGCAAGCAGCACATTTTCTCTACTAGAGAACCAAAGCACAAATACAGATGTTAATGGAGACAAAACAGCTGATTGGTCCAAGGTATCAGAGAGGCATGAGAACACAGACAGATTAAATGTTGCTGCCAGTTCTAGTAATGACAACGAACCTTTTTCAAGAAGTCAAATTATCCCTTCAGTCAACTCAAGAAAATCAATGAGAAGCAGAGAAGAAAATGGAAAATATCCTAGTGAGACTGTAATATCACAGTTGCAGTCTCTGGAGGACGCACCTGATGATTTGCAGTCTGTAGCAACAGCATCTCCAACAACTACACGTGTGCCCATGACTTTAAGGTTGAAAGGGTCAGAAAGACGATCATCCCCACGCCTTCAAGAACATAAATCCAGGAGAAGGAATGGGAGTCAAAGGAGAAGGCCAAACAGAAGGAAACAAAAGCTCATTAAACCTATCCAGTTTGCTGCCATCACACCTGCCAAAGCTCTGCTAGCAACCATCAAGACCACTGCCTCCACACTGCTAAAAATACTTCCAACACAAGTTACAACAGCCAATCCCAGTACCATTGTTCCATTCACTGGCAGCCAAACAGCGTCATCAGGAAGAGTGAGTCATAAAGAAAGCACAGTCTCCAGGCATGACCATGAAGCAGCCACCAAACCCTCCTCACTACCAGCTTCTCCCATCGAAACAAAGGACAGCCATCTACCCTTGGCCAAACCACTATTCAAAAGCACAGTGACAGCAACATCATTTCCAACAACCTTTCCAGAAGTGGATCATAGAAAGACAACTTCTCAAACAGCCTTGGGAATCTCAGAAAGTCCATCTCCTCCAGAGCACTTCAGTGTACCTACAGCAACCACTTTGCACAGGTTTATAAGCAGCCCTGCTCCCCCCATCAGCCTTTCTGAGGAGGCACAAAGACCAAGTGTTATGGGTGACCTTGGACCGCTGCCAAGTTCTGACACTTTGTTTGTGGGTTTTTACACTACAAATGCTACACCGCTGCAAAGAGATGGTGAGGAGAATCAATCAGGCCGACAATACACAGCTAATGAAGAGATGCTTTTGAATGAGACTGAGATGGGTTTTTCACCAGTGCCTTCCACAGACACCACTTTCATTGACCAAGTAATCAAGACAACCTCTGGATACTCTTCCAGCAAATTAACCATGACACCAAGCATACTTTCCAAGGATTATTTGGAGACAGATCTGGATACCACACAGACACCTACAGTACCTGAAAATGTATATTATAGTTCTAGTCAAAGTAAAACTTCAACTGAGTCAAAGGCAGCTCAAAATTTTAAAGAACCTCTAAATGAAAAAGTTGATTTATTTTCTCCTACCATCAGTGCTTTTAAAACAACAACTCCCCCTCCTACCACTTCAATCAAAATAACACTGCGTCCCACACTACCCAAAATATCTTTCACAGACGCTAAGGAGGATTCTTCAGTGAGGGCCAGCATGCAGGAGGCTCCCTGGATCACAGTCAGCCATAGTGAAGACCAACAAATAAAACCCAACATTAATATATCAGAGCCATGGAGAGAATTAAATGTCCACCCCAAAACCCAGTCACCAGGCCACAAACCAGCTAGCTCAAGTCCAGCCATGGAACGGACTAGCAGACAGATGGTCATACAGACAGTCACCACTGCCCCAAATGCTACAGTCCAAACTAATCTATATAGAGAGGGGCTGTTAACAAGCACTCAGGACGTGTCCAGGAAGTACCAGGTACCTAAACAAGAATCTATTCCAAGAGGAAAGCCAAGGATAACTAAGAGCAATTTCCAGACTTTGACTGTGAAAGCTGAAACAGATGCTCAGCTTCCCTGTGAGACTGAAGGTGATCCAAAGCCATTCCTGTCATGGACCAAAGCTGCTAGTGGTATGTATGACTCAGCTTCATTAACTCTTATTTCCAAGCCATGGCACTTCACTCTGCTGAAACACTGCTATTCAAATATGAGTCATATGTATGTAAATAATATGTAAATTTTTAAAAGTGAAACACCCTGAAATATTTTGACACTATGAGATGCTGATTTAGAGCAATATGGAGCCAAGATGCCTGCAGGCTTCCAGTTTAATTGTCTAGTTTTATATAAATATAGCTTTAAAATATGTTTTAATGGTAATAATGGCACACAGTATAGCAGATAATAGATTATCTACCATATTTGCAAAGATATCAGTATGGTTGGACATTCCTCATTACTCTAAATATTTTTTCATAATATTATATATGGCCATTACAGCACAGTGCTCAAAAATGACCTCCATGACTGATGATGCTATGATTGCCAAACCTGGACATGTAGATGATACATTTATAAGACTGACAACTTTGTAACAAGCTTGTACTGATTCTCCAAAATTCTGTTTTTATTCAGTGCCAACCTTTAAAGACATTGTTTCTATATCATAATTATGCTATCCTATTGAATTATTCTCAATAGAATAAAAGGATTAAAATGCTTAGCTAAATTTATGGAAAATTAAATGTTCCTGATTACTCTCACCTTCATGTCTTTACAAAAAGGCGCTCTTTTTCTGTAGTGATGCCGGCCTTATGATCCGAGAGTGAATTGAAAATAGAAGCATTTTAGTTAAATATGATATGAGCTTTACAACAAAGCCTTTGGCTTGCTCCCAGTTAGAAGTAACTATTCCCTTTAACATGTTATGGGTTTCTTTTCAAGGTTGGCAATCACATTAAGTATTTGGAGTTCTCATTAAGATGGGACAAGTACTATAGAAATGCAGTTTATTGTATTTTTTTTACACCCTGTAAATACAACATCAATTTCTCCTGCAATATATACTTTATGGTCTTTTCTATTTTCACTCATTGTTCATCTTAAATTTTATACAGTTTTAATCTGTCAATTTTTGCAGGGGCAAGTATTGCTCAGAACACCACGGTCCAAAGGTTTGAGGTCCATCCAAATGGTACATTAATCATCAGGAACACACAGCTCTTGGATAGCGGTAAATACTTGTGCACAGTGCAGAACCAGTATGGCACAGACATGATGGGGGTCAACCTTGTGGTCCTGTCTCAGCAGCCGCGGGTCCTGCATCCCCGGCACAGAGAAATTACTGTGCATCTAGGTGGCAAAGTGAATTTGGAGTGCAAAGTGGAAGGGCATCCTGTGCCTCTAGTCACATGGGTACTCCCTAACCATGTCCACATAGCTGCCGCCTCAGTTTCTGTTCCATCTCAGCAGCACGTAGTTGTCAGAAATAATGGAACCCTACAGCTTAACCAGGCCAGTTCCACAGACAGAGGGATTTACAAGTGTATTGCCAGCAGTGCAGCTGGAGTTGACTCTGTTTCAGTACATCTTCATGTCTTAGCACTGCCACCTGTGATTCAGCAGTCACTACATGAGACCACCACCCTTTCAGAGGGCAGCCCTGCCTACATCCACTGCACTGCCACAGGTTCCCCTCCACCTTTTATTCGCTGGATCACACCTAATGGTGCACAGCTCACTGCTTCCCTGGATATTGGACAGAACCTCATTGTTTTCCCCAATGGGACCCTCTACATACGGAGTATGGGCACAGAAAATGCTGGGAGATACGAGTGCTCAGCCACTAACACAGCAGCAGCCAGCAGGAGAAATGTGATGCTGAGCATAAGAAGGAATCTGTCCTCTGCCAAGCCCAATATCACCGCTTCATCACCCCGAAGAACAGATGTGATCTATGGGAGTAAGCTGCTGCTTAACTGTGTGGCAAAAGGACAACCAAAGCCCCGAATCATCTGGAGAACACCTTCTAAGAAGCTAGTAGATGTTCAGTACAGGTGAAATTATAGCTTCTAATGGAAAAAAAAGTCAAGCTAATTGTTATCATTAGAAACCCTAAAAATCCTTAATCTTCCTAAGCATTCACAATCATATAATCACATGTATCATATACTTAACCTTGTTTCAAAGTTGGTTGTTTGTTTATTGCAGTTTTGACAGCAGAATCAAGGTGTTTCCCAATGGTACTTTGCGTGTTCATTCGGTGACCGACAAGGACAGTGGTGATTACTTATGTGTGGCACGTAACAAGATGGGTGACGACTATGTTCTGCTGCGGGTAAATGTGCTGACCAGACCAGCCAAGATCGAACAGAAGCTACAGCAATCCAGCCAGGAGGTGGTGTACGGTGCGGACCTGAAGGTTGACTGTGTGGCTTCTGGCCTCCCCAACCCTGAGATCAGCTGGATGCTGCCCGATGGCACGATGGTTAACCTGGTCCAACAGAGAGATGGTATCATTGTGGGGCGCAGTCGCAGGTATGAGCTGTTTTGACTTCTAAAAAATACCAGGAGTAGCACAAAGGGAAAAAAGAAAACCTTCACCTGCCAGTTTCTGTGGTGCTTGATCCCATGTGTAGATCAAAGTTTAGCAATTTAATGAAGTTCTAATGATGCTTTTATTCCTCAGAAGGAGTGAGTGTCGAAACTTAGCTGAAGTCACTGTGGCCAAACAGCCTTCTTCTTCTTCTTCTTCATTTAACTGTTAAATGAACTTTGTGCATCAGTACAGAAAACTATCTGGTAATAAACTGTTTTCATATTTTTGTTTTGTTTAGACTCTTTGGCTCCAGTTGATCTTTCAGAGTTAACTTCAATAGTTACTTCCTCCAAACCAGCAACATGTTTATTAGATCCCATTCCTACTAGACTGTTTGAAGAAGTCTTTCCAATTATTGATGCTTCGATCTTAAAAATCACAAATCTGTCTTTATTAGTTGGCTGTGTACCACAGGCCTTCAAGGTGGCTGTAATTAAACAGCTACTTAAAAAGCCATCGCTGACCCAGCTGTCTTAGCTAATTATAGGCCAATCTCCACTGAAGAGCATAATAATGAAGGAATTAGATCCTTAAACTTAGTTACAGCACTTTCAGAAAGACTTCTACTGTAATAAAACTTATTCCCCACTGCTGTG
>JASGAU010406566.1:0-11922 GCA_030220045.1 Australoheros facetus
TCCCAGAGCAGAGCGGAAGGAGCAGAGGGAGCTGTCTTAACACAGCAGCACTCACTGCAGTAAGATCACAGTCGCTGCCTCTGACTCAAACTTGGAGGCTAAGTTAAGTCCAGGAGCTTTTTCCGGTGCTTGTGACGTTGTTGTCTGAGGCAAACCAGAACCTTGGGAGAATGACTGGCTGAAGTTTATCACACAAATAACAAAATTTTGTTAATTTTAAATTCTTATATTCTTTTCATTTAGATTTATTTTCCAAAATAACTATAACTTGATTTTAAAATATTTTCTACAGCAGCTTGGTATTGCTTTCGAGACCGTAGCCAGGGATTCACGACAATGGCAGGGGATGAAATCTTGGTCTGAGGGTCTTAGGTCCTCACCATCAACTTTCCAGCCTTTATAAAATATTTAAATAACAATAACATACGAGATGAACTCCAGGTAATTACTGACACTTTTGAGCAAAATAATACTTATTTCCACATTTACAGCTCCAGTGATGTGATGTGTTCACATTAAGATTACATATTGATGTCCCGGCTGAAGTGAAAGGCTAAGAAAACATTAACATAGAAACATAACTCCTACAAAGGACATAGCAATGAGTGAATGATACTAATATGTAATGCATTTAAAACAGTTAATCATACTGCAAACTAAAAATATGAGTCCATTCATTATAACCCAGCACATGTTGGGAAATGTTAAATGCTTTACCTTATAGTGTGTATTTACTATATGGAATCATTCTATATAAGCTCATAGGCTTTTACATTAACATGTCTTAATATTACTATCACTGTGATTTGGTGGCATATAAATAAAACAGAATTAAACTGAATCCTGTATTGTCCAATTACAATCTTCCAATTTTGCATATTTAAACTGAACCTTCTATGCCAGGGGTCATTATTTGTCCAGGGGCTGGAACTTTTCACAGCAGACAGTGTGAGGGCCAAATGTTCTCGTAAAGTAAAATAAAAATTAATATTGTATTCTACTGTAAGTAATATATTATCATTTGATATATCAATTTTCCTTTCAAATTTATACTATTTTTAATGATGCGATGTGCAAGTCTTGCACTTACATGTTCTTCTCTGTTATGTTGACAGTTGTTATGGAGACACCGCAATTGTGTGCAGTTGTGCTCATTATAGATATAATGATCACAGGAAACAATAAAATGTTATATGAGAGCAGTGAGTTAATCTACTTTTCAGAAGCTGTTTTTGTTATAGATTTTTTTTTAAATGGATATAGAAACATGAAGAGTTCAGATGCAAAAACCTTTCAATCTGCCTGGACACTTTTCTTTTAAAAGAGCTTTTTTAAATCTGGATCCTATGGTGAATTTTAGTAATTTCATTTCACAGGCAATGGTGAGGTGCCTTTTTTTCAAAAATTTAAATATAGTAATTTACCTACTTTTTAATATATAATATTTCTTTTTGAGGAAAAACCAGCAAAATCTTCAATCCGTCCTCTGCCAAGTGTGAATGAAGGCAAAAGGCGCAAAGATCAGACTATGATAAAGATTTCGACATAGATTCATACAGTACAACCGCAATGATGCAAAATGGCAGCACATTTATTTTAACAATAACAGAATAGTTAAATAAATAGTAGAGGGATGGACGCATACAGGGGGCTGTGACAGCATGCGGGTACACACCGTGCCGCCGAGCCACCTACCCATCCAGGTTCCCCGCCAGCAGACCGTGTGAGAGACCCTCGCAGACAGGAGCCCCACACAGGCCGGGGAGTGTGCTCGGCAGCCAGTAACAATCCTTTCACAGGTTCACTGACGGAAATCACGTTATGACTTTTAAGGCCTTTCGTTAGACAAGTTTGATCACTGAACTTTTTTTTGACACAAAACATAACTAGTGACCTTCAGCTGTGTTTACAATCTGATCACCACCAACAAATGCTGGCTTCTGAGTGCAGCCAGAAAATGCTTGAAGTCACATGGTCCGATCTTGCATTATGCTTGGTTCTAGGGACATGGAGGCATTTACGGGAAGTGGGAAAGCTTTTAATAATTCAGACTAGTCAGAGATGGGTATTTAACGGGTTATGACACGACATGATTGATTGGCGAATAGCACCTGTGGCAATACTATTCGGGGGGCCGGAGGGAAAGCTCTGGCGGGCCAGATGTGCTCCACGAGCCGCCAGTTGATGTTCCATGTTCTATGCAATGTTTTGTGTGGCAAACAGAACAACTATTAATGAGGTGATTATTCAAATAATTTATGAATCAAAGTGTTTAAAAAGGCAGAAACTTGTGAAAATCATCAACTGCCAACAACAAAAACAAAAAGCACTGATAAATGTAATAAATGCTTCATCTGTGCACATACCCATTTGCTTTTTAATCCCATAAACAAAAACAGTGTAGCATGCACTGGATGCAGATATTTAACCATTAGAACTTTCCCTCCTTCGGTTCAGACTGAGCTTATTTACTTCGCATGAAAGACTGAAGATAATAACTGGCCATTTTTCCCCATCCTAAATGCAGCTTTTGAGTGATTTTTTTCCCATGGCTGCTTGACTGAATATTTGTGGGAAAAGAAGGAATGCCATCGATGTCAACCTCAGCTAACATAACACAACAGTTGAGCATGCACAGCTCACCCTCTCCTATACGAGCTGTATCCTAAAGCTACCCATTTCACTTGTGTCGCATGAATGTTTCCACTTCATCCACCGAAATGTATAGCAGATGGTCATCAGTAAACAAACATAACATAAAGCTTGATGTGTAAACAATATCAGAAACCGCAACTCAAAAACACACTCAATTCCAGCCTAAATTTACAGTATTAAAGACACACACACACACAGATTTCTTCTATATATGATTGCAATGATTCCCACTGACCAAAGCGACCCCAGAAAGAGGATTTCACCTCTCAAACCCCATTAAAAAGACTGGACTTGACAGGGAAAATAAGTCACAGTTACTCCTCAGACTACTGCCACAAACAATGCACTGTATACCCACATGCTGCAGTTAAACTACTAAGCCACTTACAACGGCATCATAACACTTTCCACTTGCTGTAATCAAAGAAAAATAAACTCAAAGAAGCAATCCCAGCTGCCATGTTTCCTTTAAGTTCATTTGCAGCTCTTGAGCGGCTGTGTGCCTCATGAATTCGGCTCCACTTCAACTCGTTGCCACTGTGGGTTTCCACACTCATGAGTACAGCTCTACCGCCCCCTAGAGACCACAAGAGGAAGTGTTTCAACACAGGAAGGGGATTTGTTATTCTCATTATAAACTCTTGGGGATCTGATTTCCTCAAGCCCATCACTTGGAGATAAGTGGCGAATGGAAATCAGCCAGCATGTCGCTCCTCATCTCCATTCCTCTTCGGTAAAAGCCCTTTAAGAGCAGCCATGAAAAACGAGCTGGAGAGTTTGTAAAAATGCATCAGAGAATCGAGTGGTGTCTGGAGAGAATAAAAGAGGGTGAAAAAGAAGGATAGAGAGACAGACCGACAGAGAGAGCTGCCAGCATGTAAAATTGGAACAACATGAACTCTTTCCCCCAATAACATGGGGCAAAGAATAGGAATGAGAGACAGACAAAGACAGAAAGGCAGAGATAGGGAAAGGAGGGTGGCAACTAGAAAAAAAAAAGCAGAAAGCAATGCACAGCTAGCAGAAGGAATGATGGGGTTGTTAGTGGTTTGTGAACCAGATGAAACATTTTAACCAATTTGATTGTTTGTGAAAGAAATCATTCTGATCAAAACCCTAATTGCTGCCAACTGGCCTCCTGGCGAGTCTCGGGGTAATGCAGCCTGACGTGCTGGGGTAAGAGGAGAGGCTTTAGAGCCCGGAGGAGCAGATGGGGGAGGTCAGCGCTCACCCTCCGACTTCAAACATGGGGAAGTGTAAAAACAGACTATTTTAGGGGCTAAAACAACTAACGACAGGATTAGAGGAAGTCCGCTAAGTGGCCTTGAGATGCTGGAGTTTACTTCACCCAGCACACAGCTGAGCTAGAGGAGCAGCTGTTTACAAGAGATGTGCCAAAAAACATTTGAAAAGAACATTTAATGTTTGTTTTACCCCAGAAAGTGGTAGAACTGGTTTCAGCTGCCATGTAGAACACAGGAACTATATTGCGGTAGACACAATTGACAACCAAAATCAGGAAGTTACCTAATATTGTAAATAACTTTCTTAATCAAGTGTCATAAACCTTCTTGAATGAATTTTAAATTAAACACTTAAAAGTAATTTGCAGTGCAGTCCTGAAACTGTATAACCCATATGCATCAGTAAGGGCACAGAATTAACACAGAAATAGCCTACTAAGCATGGTGTGATTTGTGATTTCTCATACACCTATGCATTTAATTTAGTATAACCTTTATGTCATAGATACAGTAACTGTATACTGTATCCACCTTCTTCCGCTTATCCAATTCAGAGTCTCAGGGTGAGGGGCTGGAGCCTATCCCAGCTATCATAAGGGTAAGAGGCGAAGTACACCCTGGACAGGTTGCCAGTCTGTCGCAGGGCTAACACGGAGAAACAGGCAACCATTCACACCCACATTCACACCTACAGTCAATTTAGAATCACCAGTTAACCTAACCCCATGATTGTCTTTGGACTGTGGGAGGAAGCCGGAGTGCCCAGAAAGAACCTACTCAGCCAAATGGAGAACATGCCAACTCTACATGGAAAGGCCCCAGGCTGGATTCGAACCCAGAACCTTCTTGCTGTGAGGTGACAGTTCTGACCACCGTCAGCCTGCATTTTTTTCCCCCCTACTCGAATATTAACACAGTTTACTGTTGAGTCTGATTACAAAATATCACAATGTCACTATGTGGCTTTAGAAGCACTTAAAATGTAAATATTTTGCCATATATTATCAAAGTTGTCAAATATTCAAAGGATGGATGCTGATTTTTATGCATATTGGCAAAAGCCGCATAAGTAGCAGAACTTCACAACAAGTGCAGGTGTCATTCAGGGTGGGGATGAACTTCCTGAGCACTGCCTGAAAAAGTGCCTGTAGACTAAATTAAAAATCTGGCATTCAGAGATTGTTTAGATTTATCGTCTGTTTTAGTTATTCTTTGAATCCCTAATAGGAATCATAACTGTTTTTTAAGGCAAAGGTTTTCTTCAGATTCCTTTTTTTCAGAAAATATTAAACACAGATGCACTGAGAAGTTTGGCAAGTTTGTGGAATAAATAAAAGGCATGATTTTTATTACAGTGTTTTTTTAAAAAACAAAAAAACTCTGCTTTTTTCCTTATATTTTGTTGGAGAAAAAAAAGCAGAGTTTATGGTATGCAACCATAATAGAATTGCAGGAAAAAGTTTTTACATTAAAAAATATATTTAAAAATATATACTTGCTAATTTGTTTAAATCAAACTTTTTCCTGCAACTCCATGTCTTTTGTTTAACTTCAAAATGTCTATTCATGTCATGTCATTCAGTGTCACATAAGCCAAGTCAGTGATTTTACATAACCACAAAACAATGGTTCATTCATGGCAGCACAGTATGATGACACAAAGAGAGCTAATTACAGTATTGTTTTTAAACAATACCAAGCCCTAAACCTGATTAGCCTGCATATTTGGTGTCTTAAGTCATTCATAAGTACTTCTAAAAAAAATACTGAACTCTTGTGTTTAATTACAGTATGACACTCAACACAGTTATGACCTGCAGGGGCATGATTTATTACTACTTTCAATATCCCAAATTTCTGCTCAGTAAGTTTTTAAAACTCCATTCATGCCCACTGATTAAGTAGGGCAAAAAAATGCTTCAGTAGTCTTAGAAAAAGATTTTTTTTTTTTTTTAATTCAAGGAACAAATGACAACAAAAAAAAGAACAGAAGAACCTGCTTTCTGCTACACCTGCAACCAATCAGGGTATAAAGACATATGAATTTATGCATTTCTGATGGGCACTTTGGGCATTTCCACTGCTACAGCAGCTGGAAAAATGACAGCTTCATCACAGACACCACCGACCAACTGGAATTTTAAAAAAAGAAAGAAAAAACGCTAAGACTCAAACAGATGTGAGGTGCTGGTGCATGTTTTTTGTTTAAATTTGAGAAAAGAAAAGGAAAAAAAAACATTTACACACCATCCAGCTGTGCAGGTATGACTGATGCAGTCTGATATTGTGATCGCAGTGCTCAGCTTTTTTTAAACACCTTTACAATCTTACATCCAGCTCTTGACTTAATGACAACAGCTTTTTCTAATTGAAAAAAGTGTGAAATCAAACAGCTTCTGGGTCACATCAACAATGCTTCCATAAGAATGACCTCCTTTGTCCTGTTTTACACAGTATATGTAAAGAAACTGCACCTACGCGGTGCTTAGCAGGCGACGTGCTTGTCATTCAACGTTTTGCACACACAACTGCATACCAAATGTGGGAGCGCTGTCATGCAAGTGATAGAATCACCATCCCTGTCACTTGCAGCCTGCTCACCACAACTCAGTTATACATGGTATTAGAAGAATAGGGTCTATACATATTATGAAAAAGTGCACATGTAGGGAAGGGACAGGGAAAGGGAACAGTAAGTTACATACACCTAACTGCACCTGATCATGAATTGAATGGCTAGCCTTCATATATAATGTAAATCAAATCTAAACTCAAATCAAAGGAAGTGACCAAAAAAAAAATATATATATATATATATATATATATATATATATGTGTGTGTGTGTGTGTGTGTGTGTAACTCCAGCATTAGCTCTACAAAACTCAGTATTGTATTAATATACATGCACACACCTGATTAAAGGTTTTAAAGTGAAGCTCTTTGAAGATAGCATCACGGTCCTCCACCTCCATCCACCCTGTGGCCCTGAGCTCCATCAATAGCTGCTCCCGGTCTGCAGGGGAAAGCCAGTGGGAATCTGATGACTGGAGACAATCATATTGAAGTCAAACTAGCATTTTAAAGGATAAATCACAGTTTTCTGTTCATTCAGCCTTTCAGAGTTTTGTCTCAATAGTCATCTGACTGATATTTGTGCTGCGTCCAAAAGGTGGCGGTCTACACACAAAAATGAATACTAACGCCACCCTTTTCAGAGACACAGGTCAAGTTTACCTGGCAGTAACCTGTAGAAAGGGAGCCATTTGATTGGTTTAAGTGTTGGATTTGGGCGGGATTTCCCTCAAGCTCCGCCCCACTTTGACCGCTACCGGACCTTAACAAAGGGTACCAAACACGGGCGCTGTTTAAGTTTTTAATGCTATGATAGTTGATTTTTCGTTTATAAGTAACCCCATCTTCACAATTATATGAATACGAATCTTGTCCCACTCACATATCTACTGCACATGACCCAAATAGCAAAGAGACCGAATTAATTCATAAATTTAAAATTTCAACTGTTGTTGTCCAACTACTAACGCCGAATTGAAGCACAGCATCAAAACAATTAATTAAAATGTTGCCAAGTTCTGTTATTTGCGTCTTAATTCACAGGTACGCCTTGAAGGGTTTATTTACTTTTTTCTAGAGGAATTCGGTGTACGGTTCCTCGCACGCGATATAACGACGCGGGCTGGATATTTTAGTGTTTGCTACGGTGCTTGGTGTGTCACTTGGGAACACACACCTACCTATCTACGTTCAAAAACACACTAGCCTCATGTGGAATCCGCCTTTCTTATATTTGTAAATGCTAATGCTAAAGTCTCCCACTATATGACTCACCATGTTAGAGTTGTTCCCGGAGAGCGGCGGCACCCTCAGTGTGCTCGGCAGGGACAGTAGGCCGCACCGCCATGAGCTGCCTGTCCTCAGGCTAAACATTAACCTAAACATTATCAGTAAACAATCCGCTGTTTCCTACCCTGCCAGTTCCTCTCCTCCCCTGCGCTTGCTCTCTCATACTTTGCCATAGCTGTTTAACGTAGTGCCTGATTAAAAACACCCCCGGGAGACTGGGTATGTGTTGAGAAGATGTAAGGAGTACTTTGAGGAGCTCACGAATGGAGAAAATGAGAGAGAGGGGAGGACGACTGGAGGAAAGTTAGTGAATCAGGAACTGTTGAGGTTTAATAAGGAGGAAGTGAGGACAGCTATGAAGAGTCCATCGCACCATACCTTTGGAGGTATAGAGATGTCGAGAAGAGATGGCTGTGCACTTTTTAACCAGATTAACACATTCCTGGAGAAAGAGAAGATGCCTGAGCAATGGAGTAGTAGTGCACTGGTGGTGACTTTCAGGAACAAGGGTGCTGTGTGGAGCTCTAACAACTGCAGAGGGATAATGCTGATGAGCCATATCCTGGAGATGGGAAAGAGTTGTTGAAACTAGGTTGAGATGTGATGATCAGTGAGCAGCAGTATGGCTTCATACCAAGAAAGAGCACTACAGATGTGATGTTTGGTTTGACAGTGTTGATGGAGCAGTAAAGAGGTCAGAAAGAGTTTTGCTGTCTTTGTGGATCTAGAGAAAGCATATGAAGAGAGGAACTGTGGTACTGCACGAGGAAGTTGGGAGTGGCAGAGAAGTACATGAGGGTGGTGCAGGACATGTATGAGGACACGGGTGAAGCTTGCGTTAACAGGGAACACTTTTAGTGTCGTGAAAAAGTGCAGATTCTCTTGATAGTCAAGTGAATTGAAGGTGACCCACTTTACCCTCTTTGCCTCCCTTTTTTTTTGTATTTGGACTCAGTTTTGTTGTCTCACACACAGCCCCAAAATATTACCTTCACTCCAAATCTTTATCATGTTTATTCTCAATCACAAGAGCTCAAATACTTAGTTTCATCCAAACATTTCAAACATAAGCACATTAGCCATTTTAATAAACTAAACTGTTTATCAAAGAATGTTTACATCCTTCTTGGCGAGCAGTCTGGGAGCTTTCACTCCTGATGCTCATGCTCCTGTCCAGGTATGAGCCAGCGTATGCTGTCAGTCCGCAGGATGGCGTACAGTGTGAAGCCTGTGATGAAGAGGATGGAGAAGACCAGCAGCCAGTCGATGCTCTTCATCGGAACGCTAGGGAGGGGACCGAGGCGGTCTGCATCTGTCACATTTTTGTCGGGGCCAGCTTCAAACCCTGGAACAGGCAGAGTTGGAAGACATATAGGTTCAAGTTGAATTTGAGGGGATTAGATGTTAAGTTAAGCACAATTTTACATGTCTCAAAGTTATCTTCTAACCACCCAATTCAGTTCAGGCCCTTACCAAGTTAGAAAAATGTAACACCTAATGATTTTTATTCTTTATTTAAAAAAAAAAAAAAATCTTAATGCAAGAAGTCAGGGGTTAGATACTGAGGTGTAGCAAGAGAAGAGTTGTGGTGCTTAAATGAACAGTTTTAAATGTGAAACTGACAACTGATCCACAAAGTACTTCCAGCTCTTTCTTCAGGTGTTCAGGACCCAAAATCTTTAATTATTTAATATTAAAGGTAATGTTTTTGGCTTCAATGGACAACAAAATTCCATAATAACCTTTTAGCATATTGCTAAAAATATCTTAGCTGGACTCTTGTATCTGTTTTGGGCTGTTTTCAAGCAGCAGAAGATCTGAATTGAATGAGAGACTCTGTATTCAGACCAGATTAAATAAGCAGAGACTTTTACTTAGGACTGTGACATTTGATTCCTGCATTAGACCAAAAGTCAGGTGTATAAAGCATGTGCATGCGTTCATCTGTTGGAATGAGCTTAGAACAGAGGAGAGACAGTCAGTATATTCCTTAAGGTGCTCTGCTTTACTATCACAATGGGAGGGTTACCAATCCAAACTGTAGGTGTGTACTTTCAAAAAAACTGAACTCTGCATCACCGGACAAAAATGTATACATGACAACCTTTAGATACAGTACCAGTCAAAAATTTAGACACACTTACCCATTATTATGAATGGGTGACTGTGTCCAAACTTTTGACTGGTAGTGTACGTCTATGCTACAGTCTGAAAAACATGAACAGCATCTGTACCTGTCTGGTTCACGATGAACGAGGTGAGCGTCTCCAGTGTTCTGTCAGTGTGATTGAAGCGAGCCATGGGTTTCGCCCCCTGGAACAACAGGATGTTGGGCACTGCCACGGTCCCAAACCTCGTGGAGAGGCTGATGGAGGATGAAAACAGGCATGAGACAAAAATAATCCACAATAGATCTAAATAATCCACACAAAAAATATTTTAAGTTATACATGATAGTGTTCTGTTTTAGTAGAGATGTATTCAAAACAAGTTCTGACAAATGACAGTTGGCTGAAATTTATATCTAGGGGCCTTTACCATAAGAGAAATTGAAAAGNGTGTCAACCTTATGCTGAACCTGAGGTGAATATCCAGATACCCAGTGAACAGGGGTCACACGCCACCAAGGCTGTAAACCACTCATCTAAAGATCTAAACAGTCTTTAGTTTACTTACTTTAGAACTTTATCAGTGGACCCCTAATCTAATTAATTAACTGTTTGCTCATTAACATGAGTTATATTTAACTTTTTTTGTGACCACCACAGAGGACATAAGGTCTCAGAAGAAGCTAAGGTTAAGTGAGACACAGATGACAAGAGCTCAAATAAGTATTCTAAAAGGGGTTTTCATAGTGAGATCACACTTGTTAATATCAGAAAAAACTGACCACTTACCTGCTGTGCTGCGAGGCATCCAGTGCCAAGAAATGCATGCTGGGAAAGACCCGAGGTAGGGCATTGAAGTGAGGTGCCAGATTGGCTGAGAACTGGCACCAGGTGGTGAAGAACAGCACCACAGAGCACTCGGTGCTGTTAGCATTGAGGAACTCCATTAGATCCTGAAAGAAATGAAGGGCTCATTATTCCTCCCAGAGAGAAACTGGAAATTCTCCTGCATGGAATTTTATTTGAGGGATACAATTAGAAGTTGAATCCAGGCAAATTCACTTAAAATTCACTTATTATAGAAACATTGACTCTCACTATGATGAAACAAAATAAAATTAAAAAATCAAAATAAAGTGATTCACAAAAAGTTTCATAGACTACGACGGATGGATGGATGGATGGATGGATGGATGGATGGATGGATGGATGGATGGATGGATTTGGTCATCAGTGTAAATGATTAGGCAACTGGTGGCACAATTTTAAAATATGTGACTGTGTTGCCTCAGAGGATAGAGTGAATACCTGTGATGCATTGAGGACCTGCACGGAGAAGTTCTCCATTCCTGTGGTGTTCCTCCTATCACAGTTGACCTTGTACGTCTTGGCGGTCTCTGTGGTGTTGTGCTGCTCAGCTGCAATGACCTCCGCATGCACTATGTCAAGCGTGAGCTGGAGGGAAACATTCAAGGAGACGTTAACTTAAGCACAACACCATGTGTAACTGTGATTATTTCATCTAATCTTCACTGAGACTTCAGCAAGCAGATTTCAAAATAATCTGAGATGACCATATTAAGAATCTTACAGATCCAAGAGTAGAGAAAATTGTTTAAAACAGAGCATTTAAAATAGAAACAGTATTATAGTATGGCAAAAAAATATGGAAAAACATAGTAGGTCCCCTTTAAGGGTGAAGTTTACAACAATCCCTTTTCAAGTCTTCGAGCTTCTACTTAACCTGCTGCGAAGAATCAGCGTCGTTCTCCTCCTGCGATGCTCCATTCTCCGCTGGAGCAGGTGATCCACACTGGGCACTGCTGTCGTCACAGGGTGGGGAGAAGCCTGACTGAAAGTCTTTCACATTTTTGGGGAAGAGGGACTCGATTTCAGATGGGTTGATGGGAGTTTCAGTGCCCATCACAGCATCTGCGATTTCAGCCGTCTTGAACTGCCTTTTCGGGAAAGATTCCAGGTCTCCTGACTCCACAAACTTGGGGCTGTTCTCCAAGTCGGACGTGTCCTCTGAATTGTCATTCTCTGGGGGGGG
>JASGAU010406567.1:1171-16228 GCA_030220045.1 Australoheros facetus
CCCCAACACACGCACACACACACGCACACAGTGAACTGATGTGATTGACAGGTCAGGGTTACTAAGTGATTAGCTGCAGCGGCTCTGCTTGTCGCCACGGCGATGTAGGCGGAGACACAGGTCAATTACAGGGTCAACGTCTTTCAAAGGCTCTGCTCAAACACTGCCCATCACCTCCCCCTTCTCACCACCCTCCTCACCCTTCCCCTTCTCCCCCATTCACCTCTCCATCCATTTCACTCCTTTCCTCCCGTGCCCCGGCTGTCGGCTGATGAAGATGACAAACTGCATCCTGCGCTAACCCCGAACCCACCCTTTCCCTCCAATCCCTCCCTTAATGCCGCTTTCCCTTCCTCTCGCCTTCTTCTCTTCTGTTCTTCTCAAAAAGTCTTTGTTATTTTCCTCTTATTTTCACTCTTCCTCACGCAGGCTCTCCATCTTTCTGCTGCTGTGTTTTTATGTCACCCCACTCCACCCCCTCCCTCCCTTTTTCCTCCTCCACTTTTCCTCTCCTCAGCGACACAAAGCCCCCTCTCTCTCCCGCTCCCCTCTCTTGAGCAAATACGCTCTCGCTCAGCTCGGCTCTGCCTTTCTCCAGAGAGCGAACGAGGAGAAAACGGGAATGAATTGCTCTCTCGTCGTCGTCGTCCTCCTCCTCCTCCTCCCCCGTTCAGCAGCGCTGGCTGTATATATCTCCGGCTCCTATTAATTTGTTAGCCTCCCCTCCCTCTCCCCCACTTCCCCTACTCACTCGCTCTCCTCTCCTCCCCTCCCACCCTCCCCCTGGCTCATATCCTCCTCCTCCACCTCTTCCTCCTCCCCTCTTTCTCCATCTCTCCCTCCTTCCTTCCCTTCCCTCCCCTCTGCTGAGTGCTGGAGTGTGTAAAGTGTTTGTCACGGTGTCGTGCCGATGTCGCTGTGCTCTGCTTCCGCACGGCAGACAGCCTTAGTGTGTGTTTTGTTGTATATGAGAGTGTGCGTGCGTGCGTGTAGGTGGGTGGTTGGTTTCATGTTGAGGCGAATGTGCTGTCTCTGCTTGTTCCCTCTTGCGTACACGTGTGTGTGTGTGTGTGCGTGTGTGTGTGTGTCGGCGTGCATGCTGCGTGTGCACTTGTTTGTCCGCCTCAACTGGAGTGTGCGCTTCTTCGCGTCTGCCTTTGAGAGCTCCCATGTGTTTGTGTGTGTGCGTTTTTATTTTGTGTGTGCATGCCTAGCGTGTGTGTGTGTCTGAGTGGGGGATTATTTCTATCTGAGCTCCAAAGCCTCCTAAACAGGGCTTAGAGAGACGGCCCAGGGCAGCAGCTAAAGCCGTCGGGTAGAGCTCTCTCTTTCTCACTCCCTTGCTCACTGTGCACCCCTCTCTGCTGCTCGCTCTCTCTCTCTCTGTGCCATTTCTCCCTGCCCTGATCCATTGCGTTAATACACAGACACTCCCACACACAAACACACTCTTGTTTTGGCCCTCATCTGCTGCCACACACACGCACACACACAGTCACACGCCACACGCAATTTTAATCTGTTCCAAATGCACACTGGTAAATGTGTTAATTCGACACCAGCTGTTGCGAATTGAAATGGGAAAGCGCTCCTATTTCTTGTCGCCCGCGCTTGCACACACTCGCATGGACAAGTCATTATACGTCATTTCACCATACACATCCATCTCTCTCACACGCTCTCTCCCTCTCTCGCACACTCACTCTTTCGCTTGCCCTCATTTGGCAACACAAAAGTAGCACCAGACACTCGCACCTTCGCACTCATCCCTCCTCCTTCTCCTCCCATTTCTCCTTCTCCTTCTTTCTCTTGCTCTCTCCCACTTCAGTCTCTCTCAGCTCTTTGTGTGCGTCTATGTGTGTGTGTGTGTGTGTGTGTAAGCACTGCCTGGGCACGACTAGAGTTTTCACAGTCTGCTTCTCACATCGCCTCCCCTGTGTGCTTTATGGTGTGGGTGTGTGTTTGTTTACAAGGCTTGTCTAGATTCCTACTGTGCGCGCTTGTACGCTTGTTTGCATAAATAAGCCCTCTCTTCGGAACCTAGCTGCTGATTTTTGTGGCGCGTCGCAGCTCGATGTGCAAGTGCTCCTCCCGGACAGCCTGCTCACCTTGTGCGCCGACTTTTTACTCTCCTTAAACACACCCTGATCCCCTTTTAACACCAAACAGGGAGAAATGGGCCTCACCATTCAATGACCCCCCCCCCCCCCTTTTCTTTATGGCTTTGTCTTGAAGCTCTAGCTCCAGTTTTCAAAGCTGCTTGCCTTTGAGCAGTCAGGGTTACGCGCCTTGTGGAGGGGTGCTTCAGCGTGGCTAGATTGGCCCTGGCGGCAGAGCTTGAACCGGTGATGTGTCTGTAACCTTGAGTTCACCCTGCTGCTCCAGGAGGTAGCTCGCATCCTCCTAGTTATTCTTGGTTTCACTCAATGCTGTCTGTGTGGGTTTCGTGGTGTGTGCATAGGCCTATACGGTGCTTGCAGGAGATTTTTTTTTTTTGTATGGGCTCCCTACAGCGCCTAGCCCCCCCACCCCCCACCCCCCTCACTCGTCTTTCTCTGGAGGAGATCTGATTTCCCTGCTCCAGGCGAGCAGCAAGAACAAGACAGTGTGCGCATGCATCTGTGTGTGCTTCAGTGCGTGTCTGTACTTTTGTGTGCGTGCGCACACGCTCAACCCGGGCCAGGCAGACCTTCCCCATCTCCGTTCTGCGCTTTGAAAAACGAGGGAGGAAATCTCAGAGCAGCAGTTATTATTCATCCCTCAAAGAGAACGGGGAGGAGGCGGAGGAGGAGGAGGAGGGAGGCNACATTAACTCTTATCTCACTGTATTCGGTATTTTGCATCCCAGGATGCGCTCTTGCTCTCCCTCTCTCTTTCTCACTCCTGCTTTCTCCTCCCTTTCTACAGTCCCTTCCTTCCGTTCTTTGCCTCTACGCTTCTCGGAATATCTTGCATTCAGCATGCATGGATGTGTGTTTGTGCCACCGTGTGTGTGTGTGTGTGTGTGTGTGTGTGTGTGTGTGTGTGTGTGCGCGCGTGCGTGCGTAGACTGGTGTGTGGTTTGTACTGTATACCCCTACTATCTTTTGTGGTGTATTTTGTTTACTTGAACAAGTGAGCTGATGCTGAAAGGCAGTATGCAAGGTTCCAGCTCTCATCTTTATTTGTCTGCAAGCCTTCTTTATTTATCTATCGCTTCACTTTCAATTTACAGTGTGAGAGTGGCAGCGTTGTCCTGTTTGCTAAAATAAGTTTTGAACTTGATGTAACTTGCGGATAAGTGGTGTTCTTTTTCCAGATCTAGAGGCAAAAATCTACCATTCTTGTCTTTTTTAGGTCGCTTTGATTTGCAGTTTCTGCAGGAGTGACGTGACAGGCTATGGGGGTTTGCCACCAAAGTTTGGATTAGCTTGGTTTAAACTGAAAGTTAACATATTAAGAAAGTGAATGCTCCGATCCTCTAATCTGATGCTCTATTTATTTTGACATTTTACTCTAACCTGTTTACGCACAGAAACATAAACGTTTGCAAATGTGTTGTGTCTGTAGCGTCAGACGTCATGCTCTTTGAACAACCCGATTGCCTGTGCGATAGCGTAGCCACAGACAGCTGGGTGGCCCACATAATATTTGGTGGTTATGTGACCATACCCACTGTGCACGTCTGCGTGTGCACACTTGCGTTTTGCATCTCAGGCAGTGATGGGTGTGCAACTGGGGACAGAGAGCCACACAGCCATTCGTCTCCCATTGAGCAGCAGTGACTCTCCGCTATTCATCCCCATTTAGCGAGACGGAGAGCTGGCCTACGGCGCTGTGTGTAGTGCGCGCACACACCCACAGGGGCCACACATATCAAGGCTGGACACACACACCAAGGTTGAAAATTCTGTTTCGGAGTGGAAATAATCATATGTCTTTGCATACACGTAAATGAAACCTACAGGGTAAGTTCCTACATACATATATAGGTCATGCAGGCATATATCGACATACAGGACCATATAGGTATATACATGCATGAATACAGATGCATATGGTCTACACATGCAAAAGCTATAGGAGATAGTGGATAACCTCCCTCACACACTGGCGCATGCAAACATAAACACATACACACGCATCCCTGTTCCCCCTCCCTCTGCTCTTTCAGGCACGTCTTTAAATATTCATCACTCTGGCTGCTCTGTGAGTGCCGTAAACGCTGCCTCACACTCCAGGGAATAGCTAAAGCCTACTCTATCATCTGCTCTCCCTCCCTCCTCTCGCTCTCTCTCTCTCACACAGACACACACACACATCTACACACGCGGACACACTTCTAGCCACAGCCACGCACAAGGACGAGCTCACTTGCACAAACACTCTGAGGCACAGCCAGTGGCATCACTGGACGCACAGACACACGCAGGTACATGAATCAGGCATAGGGAAACACGTATGCGACGATGCATGTTGAATAGATTTTGTGTGTCTCTGTGTGTGTGTGTTCACTGGCTCCCAGCACAGTGCGTCGAGCAGTGTTGTGTTCCAGGAAACAGGATGTCTCTTTGTTTGGGTTTTATTCTGTTGGTGAATGTTAGCCGCTTTAGTCCCTGGGGTCTGTGTATTCCTCTTTGTCTGTTACCGTGTGGGTGTGCTTGTGTGTTTCAGCATTATTTCAGAAATTTTGACAAAAATGCACGTGCGTGGACCAAGCATGTGTGGCTGTTAACATTTACACCTGTTTTGACCTTATGCTCAAAGCAGATTATCTCCTAGTTTTCAGTTGTAGCGCACATGCACGCAGACACACTCGACGCACATGCAGGCTGTGGTTTCATCTAGGTGTCGTAACACTCAGGAGAAAGAAGATAGTGTGCGCCATACTCTGATAGTTCCCAAGCATTAGAGCTGAACGCACATTGAAGTGGCTGATCACATGTTGTCACTGTACAAAGAAAAGCCTGTCCTGGGTTTTTGCTGCCCCAAAGGCCACCACGCACATATAAAGAAGTGAAAAACTGGCGGCTCAACAGGTCAACTTTTAATTTTAGCTGAATTTTAGTCATTGAGTTTAGAAAGCTCTTAAAAACTCAGTGTTGAGTGTTTAGTGCTTAAAAAGGCTTTCTGTATTCAGATTGTTGAGCGTTAAAACCACAAAGATTTGTGTTTTTATGTGTGAAGGATCTGGATTCAACAAGTGGATTCTACCTTATTTGAATCCAGTAAACGGATGTCATGACTCGAAGCATCGCGAGGCAAATTTGTCTTGAATACGGTGACAATATGACAATATCTCGTAACATTTTTCATCTGCTTGAGATTTGTGTTTGTCTTTTTTTTAATTTTTATTTCTTTTTTCTTTTCTTTTAGAGAAACGTTTGAGCTGGATTTACTTTCAGGGGCTTAAACCTAAAAGCTTTCTGAAGCTTGCAAGAAGGCTGTAGAGTATCACCTCAGCTTGGCATTCATTTTTAGAATTATATATAAATCTCCTTCTGTACTGTTCCGTAGTTGAATTGATTTTGTCCCACCTATAATTTATCTTGGAAATAAAGTTCAATTTTGACGGAATTACACTTTCTAGTCAGAGAAAAGTTCCGATTTGCTGTCAGCAGCAGCACCAGGCAGAATGAGAGCCTTGTTTGGGCACTGCGAAGCATGTGATTTGTCTGGAGTGAGGGGAGAGAAAAAATAAAAAGAAGTAAGGCAGTCAGTCACAGAGCGGAGGAAGTGCAATCGGGTTCAGGATGACTTCTCTGTCTGGCCGCCCTCCACTCTGGGGAAGGAGTTCTCGTCCAAGCTGTTAAAGTGCGTTTCACCCACAGCTCTGAGGACGTTCGGCACAACAATTAAAGGCAGACACAAAAAAAGGGTGAACTCTGATGGCAAGAGGAGGGAAATGGAGGGAAGGAAAGTGGTATAGACTGGCAGGGTGGGATATTGGAGGAGATGGGGAGAGGCAGTAAATGAGGGATTTTGCAGAGAATGTGGAGGGTTAGAGGAGACGGGTTCAAAGAGTGACTGACAGCATGATAGATGGAAGGTCTGAATAAGTGAGCGAGGCTCGGAGGCGCTACGCGAGTACTAATGATTGACTGCATGCTTACAGGTGGTAGCAGACTGAGACTTAAGGCTACATGCGCCTGCGAGTGTGAGTGCAGGAGCGTGTCTGCATGTTTATTGTTGTTGACCATTTGGTCCTGATATTGTGCACACAATATCATCATCCCTTTTGTGAGACTTGCTCGACTACGCCGCACACACAAGACCCTGACACGCGCGCTCAGCAGCTCAGCCAGGCATCGCCCGCAGCCACACTCTCCTTCTCACCACTGCCTCCCTCATTCATCTTTCATTAGCCTGGCTCACACAGGAGAAACAGCCNCCCCACTCCTTCGCACGCCTCCACCAGCCTCTCCATCTCTCCCTTCTCTCTATCTAACCTCCTTGCCTCACCCCCCCTTCTTATCTTGGTTTCTCTCGCACGTAATCTCTTTTGTTTGTCTCACTCATGTCACTCAATCTGTCTTTTTAGATATCTCTCCTACTCCTCCTCTTCCTCTATCCCTTCGCTACTCTCTCTGCCTCCTCTGCTTTTTAGTCTTTTTCATTCAGCCTCACTCCTTGTCCGCTTTTCCCTCCTTTTCTCCTCCTCCTCCTCCATTCCTCTCGGCCCCTCGTTCCCCTCCACGGCCTCACTCTTCCACATTTTCACCTCTTTTATCGTCTTCTCGTTTTTCTCTCCCACTCTCCCTCTCTCCTTCCTGTGCAGCCCTGTTTCTCTGACACTCGTCTCTGNACCCCCCACCTTCCTGTCTCGCTCTCTCTCTCCCCCTCGCCTGCTCTTTTTCTTCCTTTCATTTTGCTCTCCGTCTCTCCCTCGATGGAGGGGAAAGGCTCTTCGCCTCTAATTGCGGCTGTTCCGTTGCCATGGCGCGTGTTGCTCAGCGCTGCGAGGTGCTGTGTGTGTGTGTGTGTGTGTGTGTGTGTGTGTGTGTGTGTGCGCGCTCGCTTGTGTGTGTGTGCGCGCTCGCTTGTGTGTGTGTGTGTGTGCACACACTTGCTGGTGTGTGTGTGTGTGTGCGCACGCTTGCTGGTGTGTGCGCGTATTTGTGTGTGGCAGGCAGATGATTGCTTGCTGCCAGCTCTCGTTTCCCGGACGCCGATCGTGTTTCTTTGCGGCAGCAGGAAAAAAAAAATGAGACGCCAGAAATAGCCCCCCTTCGCACAGACCCACTCACTCTCACCGCTGTGCTGTCAGAGAGACACACATACGCAGGCAAGCGCGCACACACGGCCGCTCACACAAACACACATCCACTGCATTTCCTCTCCTTCTGACACTCTCAACGCATGTGACCTAGGTTATACTGAATGTAGACACCTTTTTGCAAACGCACGGGCAGTGGTGTGTGTTTATGTGTATCCACATGTGTCCAACTTCCCTTTTTGTGCGTGTGTGTGTCCTGCGTCTCTAAGGAGGTTGTGTGGGGACTCCTGATTTATTTCACCTTTAATGGGAAGTGAAATGAATGTGACTAGCAGCTGGTCTGGTCCTCGGAGATATCGCGGTAGGCTAACCCAGAAAACAGTTCTGAAATGGTCCCTACTCTGACAAGCACCAGGATACGCCACTCTACGCTCCACTGGCTGCACTGTTGGTTTCATTTTAAGCTGTGTTTAGACATTTAGTTGACTTTTTTTTACCCAGAATTACGGCAGGTAGGTTGTAGTTGCAGGTTTATCTTCAACCTCTGGCCAACTCAACTTGTGGTTTTCTTCCTGTCACAACTTTTTAAACGGTTGTTGGAAGGTAAATGCAGACAGATTAATGGCAAATAAACCTTGCAACCTCACGCTGCAAAAGAGGATAAGAGAGGATTATAACCAGATTTGTGAGTGAATCTCCATAATCATCTTCTGTGCTTTTCTCCTGCAGTTCTCACTGGGCTTTTAAGGGAAGAAAACAACAGCCTGTTTCTGTGAGATTTCTGAGTTAAATCTGCAACTTTAAGGAGCTGTTTGTAAGACTCCTAGTCCGTCCGTTTTCTGCTGCTTATCCAGATCCAGGTTGTGGCAGTCTAAGCTGGGAAACCCAGATCTCCCTTTCCCCAGCAACCTTCTCCAGCTCATCCCCCTAGGTGGGCTGGAGTTATAATCTCTCAAGCGTGTCATGGTTCTGCTCCGGGGGCCTCTTCCCGACAGAATATGCCTGGAGTCATTCTAGTCAGATGTGTGAACCACCTCAACTGGCTGATGTGAAGGAGTAGCGGCTCTACTCTGAGTTCCTCCCAAATGACCGAACCAATCGCTAAGGGAAAGCTAAGCCATCCTTTGGAGAAAGCTCATTTCTGCTGCTTGTATCCAGGATCTCATTCTTTCGGTCACTACCCAGGGCCCGTGGCCATAGAGATGAGGGTAGGAACGTAGATCAATCGGTAACTCAGAAGCTTTGCTTTTGCGCTCAGCTCTCTCTTCACCCCAAAAGATCAGTACAGCACCCACATCACTGCAGACGTCTGTCACTCTCCCCTCACTCATGAGCAAAACCCCGAGATACTGAAACTCCTCCACTTGGGGCAGCAACTTGTCCCTTACCCGGAGTAGGCCGTCAATACTTTTCCAGCTGAGAACCATGACCTCAGACTTCGAAGTGCTGATTCTTATTCCCGGTGCTGCACACAAAAATATCTACTAAAGTTAGCGTGCTAACTAGCTTGCGCAAGCCCTCGCTTTGTACGTAAAAATAAGTCACTGCAGTGTCTAGTCCACCCCTGGCCTAACGTAAGAGGACGAAGAAGTAGTGACAGCCTTGTGTCAATTATTTGGAATGAAGCGAGAAAAATCACTCTTGCTTACTGTCACACTGTTTACGTGTGCCCTACCCCAGCCACTAGCATCAGGTGATGCTATACTGTCTGTATTTCCTTCTGTATGCAAACAGAAATAAGAATGCTCGAATGTGGAAAAATATATGGGTGCAATGGTACAAAGATACATAGATTTCCAAAGCTTAGGTGGCAGCTTGTATCCTCTCTTTTATTGTCAGGAAACAGTAGAGCTTCTGATGTTTAACCAACGCTGGCAGTTTCAGTCACTTGTTAAAAATGAGTTCTGTCAGCAGATAATATAAGCTATTGTTAATTATACATTCTGTGAGTAATTATTAATTCTCTGAGTAACTTGATAGTAAGGCAGAGGGGAACCCTCAGGACCATTTAGTTTCTCAGAAGGATTTGTTGCATTTAACTTCTTTAATTTAGTAATAATTCTGTTCTAATTTGAATTTTAATCTAATTTTCTGTCTATTTGCTTCAGAAAATGACATTGTTATCATCATGTTTTAGTTGTCTGTAGGTAGAGAAAAAATTGTAGCTGGATCACTCATTGGTTGGGACTTCATAATGGGGCTGAAGACCATAGCTGTGCGTGTGTGTTTGTTTAGAAAGTGACGGGCACGTGAACCTATCACAATTTCATCAGTAGTGTGTGGAACCAAAAACTATCACCCTAAGCCTTTCCAAAAGGCCAAACCTACCTTACTTGTAGCGTAGATGGAGTGAAGTGATCACATCTGTGGCAACTTTGACTCTTTTTCCTGTTGATTTTCGTGGGGGAATGAAGTCTGTTCATCATTATAACACTTCTCTGGCAGATTTTATTGCACTTACTGTAAATTACCATCTACTTCAGCAGCAGAATCCTCACTTAAAGTTTTTAATTTAATTTAATTTTCTTTAGTTTCTTGGGAAGCTGAGCAGTGACAGGGGAAACACTGATACATTGTGACCAGCGCGATTCTCCAGAAATGGCACAGACAAGAATACTTAATCTAATTCCGTGATGGTGTCACTTACAGTGATTGAATAGAAAAAGGAAGCTTTAACACAAGATTAAGAACAGTGAGGTTAAGATAATGTTATTATCCTATGGAAAAAAAATTTTTACCCTGTCTGTATTTTTTTGACAGAGCTGAACCTCAGCTCTAATAGTCATGGTCCTCTACTATGGTAAGCCAATTTAAAATGTATCTGCAATACCAACTATGAACCACAAGGGCACTGAGCTACCCTGTAATCCCAGCTCCAACAAAGTGAGACATCGTTCACAGTTCTCAGTTTCTGGAGTTGCCTAAAGTAACCTAAAATGGATTCCAACACGTGCAATGAGTCTACATCGTCTTAGCCTGCATACATTTTATGTTGAATTATTGTGTTGTTTTCAGCTGTTGAGTTTGATTAACTTATTATTTCTCACCTTATTGCTTCTGTTATTGATAGCAAGTATAAAAAAAAAAAGAATGTTCTAAAATGCCTCGTGCAAAGCAAAAAGTTAGAGAAAATCAGAAACTTGACAAAGGACTTAAGATATTACATGTGATCAACTGATATTCATGACTTATTGACTGACTTATTGGTGCATTTATGTTGAGATTATTGAGCGTAGTTACATCAGGAAAAAATAATGTTTCGTATATTTTTGCTGCAGGAGACCACGATTAAAATGATGGGTAGCCTCTGTTGCAAGTTTTGTCTTTTCTTTTCATATTTAAGAGCAGCTTGCAGGCTGGGAATTAATTAGTCTGAAAATGAAGCAGAAAGCAGAGTTAGGAAAAACTGTATCTATAAATGCACTAAAGAAATACTCTCAGTGGTTCTTGTAGTATTGCATTGGAGTTTTATACCTGCTGTAAATAAGCACTTGACTGTAATGACACAAAAGGGGGCGTGGCCAAGGTGGGTCAACTTTTAGAATAACAAATGATTTGAAAAAGTTATAACCTTCAAAAAAAAATTTTTTTTAAACAGTGTATTTTAGTCATATCTTGCTTGTGTAACATAAATCAACAGTATTTGTAGTTGTCACATTGGGGAGCGCAAGGTGGAAGGAAAAGCTGGCTAATTTGGAAGTTATCAGACGTCAGAAAACAGCATTTAAAACGCCTAGTTTATATTTTCATCAGCCGGAAACGCAGACTCTGCTATCGTTGCTCCCGGTAGTGTTAGAGGCAGCTGTTGACAGTGCATTTGAAGCAGCTGTGTGTACCAAAGGAGCTGCACCAGCTATTAGTTTCATACAGCAGCAATATCCCAACTGGAGCTCCGTCTTATCTCCAGGAACAAAATCTTCCCATCTAAAAATGGGTGGTGCGCACAGCCCTTTTCAAGACCGTGCTGCAGAAGTCCCGTCTCTTCACCTACACAAAAGCACTCAAGCACAAAAATGAGCTCAATTCTTTTTTTCTTTCTTTTTTTTTTTTGGGACATGATGTCCTGACAGACTGGGCAGAAAATTGTGAAATGCAGGATAAAGCTAGTAAGAAACTCACATGATCATAGCTGCTCAGACTCGCTACTACTGCTTGCTAATAAGGAAGAAAGGACTGCAAACTGTGTTTACTCTGCTTCTTTTCACGTTTGAGTTATGTCTCTAGAAATTAAAAATATTGCATTAACTTTTTTAGTCATTTCCAAGAAATATTAAATATAAATTGAGTTACAGTTCAGTCATCAAGTTGCTCAAATTTTACTTGATTCTCACAACAAATACCAGAGTTGCTCCTCTCCTCTCCACTTCCGGGCACCTGGGTGCTTTTCATTGCTTACTTTGTGCTTAAATGTGTTAAAATGGATTTATCCATTGCCTTTTCAGTGCTTAAACCATCTGTCATCAAATGAAACTCCCTTGAAGGATAACCCCGCTGATGTAGTTTATGTTTTTTCTAATGAAAAAAAAAATCCCTTTGGAAGCCCTGAACCTGCTGTATGATAGCAGTATCTTAAAGCTTTATGTTTAATACGGCCTACAATGTCCTGATGTTTTAAACACTAATTTGTATTTATATGCAGGTGAAAATAGAGTTGCATTTGTTCAAAAACAGTGTTGCAGTGAGAAAGTGACAATGGCCTTAATATTTTCACTTCACATAACATCATTTTATAAAACACATTTGATTAGTCACCAGTGGTTATTTTTAGCAGCTTGGCTGATGTCACCATAGCCACAGAGTCTCGTTGTGTTCATGTGCAAGGTGCAGTGATGGCTCAATATTTGTGAGACTATTGTGAAGTCATTCTTAAGGAGAGTGATTCAAAACAAAGCAGTGCTGCAATTGCCAAAGATTTCCCCACTAAAATTGTCATTTCAAATCATTCCAAAAAATGTCTCTGACTCGTTTACTTAGAGATGGGTGACTGGAGAGTCTCACATAACTCTGTGCAACCACTTCCTTTTCCTCAAATGGTTGGTTTTCTGCCCCCCACCCCCCACCCCCACCCCCTCCCCCAGAGACAGATGACTATGCTGACCAAGAGGTCAACCACCATGGCCACTTAGTTCATGCTGCACAGCAAAGCCAGGAACACAACACATGCAGAAAATGCCATGAGCCGCGCGCGGTTTGATTCTCACGCTAATAGATCAATAAAAGACATTAGTGGCGGGCTAGCCCAGCGAGCACTGCTAATACAAGGTTAATCCAGGGTTAATGGCTGAGCAGCATCGTTCTCAGAGGCAGCCATTAGTCCTCAGCCACACCATACAATATCAGGTTCTTCTCCTAGTCATGCCCCAGGTTTCCAGGCACAGGGAAGGAAATTGAAAAGAAAGGAATAGCGGCTCATTCTCATGAGTCAAGATGAAAATGAGATATCCAGATAGATGAAACTGAATGCAAAGAAATGGGAGAGATTTCTGAGCGAGGCCAAGCAGCGTGCGGGTGGAAACGTGCGCAGAATGAGAAAGAAGGGGTAGATGGGACGGTGAAATTGTGGTCAGGAGAAGTAGGAAACTGAGAAGAGAGAAAGGGGTGAGAAGGAGAGGAAGGGAGTTGAGCGCTACACATCTCCCTGTCCTTGTAAAGTGCTGCGTGCTGTCGAAGCGGCAGCCAAGAATGTGTCAGCCCAGCCGTCTCACGCTGCCTAATGGGCTCTTAAACGCTGATATAAAGCTCACTCGCTCTTTCGCCCTCCCCTTTTCCTCTCTCTCCCCTTTTTCTGCCTCTGCCTATCACTCTCATTACTTCTTGTTCTCACCCTGTCCCTCACTCTGTCACTCACTCTGTCACTCACTTGTCCTCTGCCTCTCTTTCACTCTCTTTCTGTTGCTCTATCAACCGCTCACTCTCCTTTTTCCCTGTTGCTGTCTTCTCCCTCTGATTTCTCCTTCAATTACTCCATCCTCACGTCTAAAGCTCTGCTGCTGGTTGTCTCTGTATTTACAACTTTTTTATGGGAGAACTCTAAACTTCTCTGTCTTCTCTCTTTTTTTCTCCTCCTCCAGGCTCCATAATGCCTTCTACCCTCAGGCACCATCCTTCTCCCTCACGCTTTTGCACGTCCTGTCAGCCCCACTCCACGGCTTGGCCAATGCCTTTGTCTTTGGCCTGGATAGGGATTGGTGGAGCCTACTGAGCCCAACTGGCATGCAGGTAAACTGCACACACACACACCTGTGAGAACCACATCATTATTTAAATCTGCTGGCTATTTATTTATACATAGTGGTTATGCATGACTAGACCCTCAGTCATCGTTCATGTTATTACATACAAAGTCTGTTTAAGGACATGAACTGATGCAAATCAACACTGGGCGACACAAATAAAGGTAAACACATGTCCGTGTTACTTGAAAATATCCAACCGCAACACCCCCCCGAGGAACCAGTCAGGTTCCTCGGGGGGAACACAAGCTCACAGCTGAAGCTCATAATGGTTTAAACTGTGCATTTGGTTAAATGCTTATAGTTAAATGCTCAGTATGCAAACCTGGTCACAATGTGTGCATATACATGGACAGAGTATCCCAGGTTATCGCCCTTATCCTGGTTTTAATCATCTTTGGGATGTGATGTTTATATACAACAGCAGTAAATCTGATTGGGCATGTAAATAGTTCATCATATTTCGTTTTCATAACTGTTAAGCTTACGTGAAGGTGACTGTAGATCCTGACCCGACTTGTTTTACTTGTTGTGAAACAGGCGTTTTGCAAACTGTCTTCTGTAGATTTGAATCTCTTGCTGCCACCGTTATTTGTGTTTCTTTGAGGTAACTTGGCTGAATCATTCAGAAACCTGGATATGCTACATGAGGGTACTGCAGCATATTCAGAAACACATCCAGGTTTCTCAACACCTGAATAATGGCTCATTCAAGTGTCAGAAATTACACAAAAATGGGATACTTCTGAAAGCTGATCGTAACCAGGATACACACGTCTATTTAAATACACTCGGTGCGGATGATTAGCAGGTATAATTCAGTTTAACTGTAAAGTAATAGACATAAAATAATGGGTCAAATTTAAATTGGTGTTGACAGATAAAGAGTCTGGGATCACCAAAGGTATCAATATGTTTTTGTCATAAGGAAAAACATGACCTTGTTATGGCATTGAGCAAAAATGACTGCTGGCATTACTCATATGAAGTAAGTGGGAACTGTGAATATTTAGATGTTTCAGACCAACCACCATTGTTCCCGCTGCTAGCATAGTTTAAAATCCATTCTTTCAGCAGATCTATTCAGTCAGCAATGTCGCAGATTCCATGTCTGAAAAGAGCTTTATAAACCCCTGAATGCCATCTTTCCTCTGCAGTGTACCTTTGCGTACTCCTTTCAGGGTCTCAGGTGGCTGAAGCCCATCCCAGCAAAGACATATGAATTGAAGGGCATATAAATGAATGGCTGAATTTTCTGTTTATTCCAGTGTTGAAATGCTTACGTAAAAGAAGATGTTTAAGTTAACTGATGTCCTAATTCTACAAAAAGTCATTTTATTCCTTTTTTTTTTGCCACATCTTCTAAGCCCTCTTCCCAGTGAGAAATAATTGCTTCAGGATTTGTAATTAGGCTGTTTAACTTCCCACACTGACTGTTACCATCTGTTACAGGTGTTCACACACCACCTGTATGGAAAATACTTGTTGGTTTTGGTACAAAAATCCCCTTTTTAAAAGTGTGAAATGGCAAATCAGAGGCTATATTACTGTGTCATCAAATTCCGTTTTTAGGGAAATGTAATAAAGACAAGATTTCCAGCACACGTGTGTGTCTATATATATATATAT
>JASGAU010406568.1:2153-18764 GCA_030220045.1 Australoheros facetus
CCCCCCAGGTGGCCAGACTACCTATTAGAAAGATGTCACATTGAATTAGCCACACTCATGTAACCAGGCCTGACTATTCATATTGCTGAGATCTGCAGTTTTTATCTGAGTGTAGAGGTATGTGCAGCCTTCGCCAATTTCTTGTATATATCAAAAGCATATGTTCTCTACCTGATCCTATTAGGGATTTTGCAAATGTGCCATACTCTCTTCAGTGGCTATGCATTACCGGCAGAGTGGATCCAATTTCTATGTCTATAGCTGATTTTTAAATACACGTTATGATTAGAAGAGCTTGTGCTTTTGTTCATTTTGTTCAACAGAATTCATTTTCACTGCTTCTTTCAAACATAGTTGTCATACCTCTGCTGGGAGGTACTGTGTATTGGGCTTAATGCTCACAACAAGCTGTTATAGATATATCCTCTTTGAGTTCTTCTGGCATCTCTACGCAGGAGCAGCTGCATAAAGCTAAAAACATATTTCGGTTTATGCTACACCCTATTTGGTTTATACACACTACTTAGGTACACCTGCTCAACTGTTTAACACAAATATCTAATCAACCAATCACATGGCAGCAATTCAATGCATTCAAAGTTCAAACAAGTATAGGGAAGGAAGGTGATTCGAGTGACTTTGAACGTGGCATGGTTGTTGGTGCCAGACAGGATGGTCGAAGGATTTCAGAAACTGCTGATCTGCTGGGATTTTCCCACACAACCATCTCAAGCGTTTACAGAGAATGGCCAGAAAAAGAGAAAATATCCAGTGAGGGGCAGTTCTCTGGGCAAAACTGCCTTATTGATGTCAGAGGAGAAAGGCCAGACTGCTTTTGGCTAACAGTAACTCAAATAAGCACTCGTTACAACCAAGGCATGGAGTAGAGCATCTCTGAATAAACATGTTGAACATTGAAATGGCAGCTGCTGTAGACGTTAGATTCAACTCATTGTCATTGTGCACACAACAAAATGATCGTTCCAGATCACTCATCCAGAGACGAGCATGTGGTCATGCAGCCAGAGACCGGTGCTAATGTTAGGCAATGTGGCTTAAGTGTCTTGCCCAAGGACACAACACAGCGCAGGGACAGGGGCTCGAGCCAGCAACCCTCCAGCTGTAAGGCGAGCGCCTACCCGCTGCACCACTGCCACTTGAGCAGAAGACCTCACTGGGTGCCACTCCTGTCAGCTAAGAATAAGAAACTGAGGCTGCAATTTGCATGGGCTCACCAAAATTGGACAGTAGAAGACAGGAAAAGATGATGTCTGGTTTGTTGAGTCTCAATTTTTGCTGTGACATAGGTAAGTTCAGAATTTGGCATAAACAACTTGAAAGAATAGGTCAATCCTGCCTTTCATCAACAGTTCAGGCTGCTGGTGGTGATGTAATAAAGTGGGGGATATTTTCTGGCACACTTTGAGACCCATAGTTCCAACGGAGCATCATTTAAATGTTACAGCCTACCTGAGTATTGATGCTGACCGTGCCTATCCCTTTGTGACCACAGTATAATCATCTTCTGGTGGCCACTTCCAGCAGAATAATAATCAAAACTGATTTTTCTTAACATGAAAATGGGTTCATTGTACTTAAATGGCCTCCTCCAGTCACCAGAGCTCAATCCAATTCAATCCAATCCTTTGGGATGTTGGGGAACAGCAGAATCACACAATGCATGTGCAGCTGACAAATCTGCAGCAACTATGTGAAGCTGTCATGTCAATATGGACCAAAATCTGTCATGAATGTTTTTAGCACCTTGTTGAATCTTTTTTTTTTAAGACAAAAGGGGGTCTGAACCAGTACTAGCAAAGTGTACCTAATAAAGAGACCAGTGAATGCATATTAATCTGCTTTCTTCCAAGCAAAACAGCCATCATTCAACCTTTTTTTTTTGTAAGTAAGAAATAGCTATTTATGGTTTCAGACAATTCTAACAGATCTACAATATTTAATTGCTGTGGAGCCAGTTGAGAATACATAAAACTCTTGCTGCTGGCAGCATGTTTATAAAGAAATCAAACATGGTGCCCAACATAATTAAATGCATATTGGATGCCAGTCTATTCTGTGAAAGTTTTATTTATTCACAGGAATAAAGACAAAGATGCAAGTGAAAGTTTACTTGAGCTTATTTATTCTTATGTGGACACTTCACACTGGGTAAAGTTTTGCCTGACTTCAATTGTTATGCTCCAGCTTCAGTGCACATGTGCTGATCCTTATTGACATTTTGTTATTCTGTCTGAAAGATTGAGTTTATATTCAACAATACAACCAAGCTGATTGTTCCTAACAGGATTATCTGCCAGCTTGCCAAAACACAGCTTTGAATCTGCATATCTGGCAACCCAGGCAGGAGAAACAAAGAGACAAATTAGCAAAAGCTGTCTAACTTATTTTCTTTGTGACCAAATTTTCATTTTGTTTATTACTTGCGAAGGGTGTTACAGATTTGATTGAACTGTGCAAAACAAGCAACCACTTTTAATAATTCTAACAGGCAGTTTTCAAGCAAAAACACAAAAAGAGTAAAGAAAAACTAAAAAAACAAGGGATTTAAGATGGAGTTGTTTTTATACTTACCTTTATGTCCCACCCTAGATTCCAGTTCCCACAGGATTTGCAATTTCTGAAACTGGGTTAAAATTAGTTTTTGGTTGTTGGTAATGGATTTCTGCACAAGAAGAACCTTACTAGTGTGAGTCTCATGGTGAGATTAAATAAAACTCATTTTAATCCTGTGTGGTAAAAGTTCTGAGAACCCCCTGTCCCAGTTTAATACCCGAAGCAGCTTTCTATCTGATCAGGGGCTCCTAACGCTCTCCAGTCTTGGACCCAATATAGAGAGAATTTGTCGATGAGCCTTAGACATGGTAGAGACGCTACAGTGTTTGCTATGTGGATTCACCACCACCTCCGGTGTGGATACTTACTCATAATTTGACATATTGATGCAATGATACATGGCCAACAACAGTTAGTTCAATAGCAATCTTTTTAGTGTGGATGGGACTTTAAAAATAGGACATAACCAATGGGCAATGACTTAATGAAGTACCAGCCTTTCACCCATGTTGCATCCACCTAGGGCAGCATCCTTTTTCACTAGTGTTCTCAAAACACAGCTGCAGCAGTTATTTGAGGTCATAACTCCATTTATTCCTGAGTATAACAGCATCTCGGGAACAAAATAACATTTTCAGTGTAAATCAATTTGACAATGTAAATGGACATCAGACAGGCAAGGCAGATATAAAATAATTATTTCTCACAGCAAAAAGTATGAAACAAAGGCCTCCCACATATACGATCCACATGCAATACGAGACAAAATTTGACAAGAAAAATGTCCTGACAGGATATTCAATAGTGAGTTAATTACAAAATGATATATTTACACTTTTAATTGTTAATAGGCAGAACAGTATTTAATAGTATTTAAAATTACACTTATACAGTAGCTGCTCTTGTCAATATTTTGATTCAGATACTGTAAAAGATAAAGCAACTACGTGCCATGAACCAAGTGTCACTAGTAGTGATGAATGCAGAGGGCATTTTATACAAGCATCTTATATTTAAACTAACTGTCCTTGTTTTTCAGACCTTACCTTTGTAATCATCGTTAATTTAAGAAGCACTGGCCAGCTGTAAACGCCGACAGATGCAGCAGGCGATCAAAGTATTACCAAACCAGGTTGTTTTTCTGAGGGTTCTTTCTAGTAGACCACAAGTAGGCTAAAAAAAAGTTAATTAATAATAGAATCAAAGTTCACAGATTGCCAAGAATTTCTTTCAGAGATGTCTGATGGAGTCAAAGGCAAGCAAAAGGTGCCTGCTTTAAAAGGCCACGAGGTAACACTTTATAATGATGTTCAGTTGTAATTCATTTATAAGCTTTTCGTTAATGATAAACTAATCCTTTACAAAAGATTAATATGCATTTGTAGACCATTAATAAGTGAATATCTGCCTGTTGCTGTTGAAAATAGCTATAACAGTGGTGACAGTAACAGAAAATTTGTGGATGGTTAAACAGTGATCCTTTAAATATCATCCATAGGCAATACTTCCTTTTACCCAGGCATCCAGAAAATCTTTAATATACAGAGATAAATAATTCATCAGCTGTGTATTGCCTTCCAAACATAACCCTCTGCCGTGCCTCAAATGCTCTTTTAGCTCCTCTGTAGAGTGATGGGTATGTATTCATGCACTATTATTGTTTGCTGTATACGGCATGGTGTTTGTTACAAGGCAAACACTTTATATATCTGCATTGTCCATTATCTATGAAGTCTTACTTTTTCTGAGAATTTGCTGCATTTGGACTGTCACAGATGATTGTGCTGGAAATTTAGCATTTCTCATTTTAAGATCAGAAGATGCTCTGTGACTGTAGTGTGATACACTCCAGAGTGGTAGGCACTTTTAGTTAAACACACACACACACACACACACACACACACACACACACACACACACACACACACACATCATCCATAATTGCCTGCAAAAAAATTCCACAGTAACTGACGTAAATAAAACAGGAGGTGTGAGTGAGATTTGGTGTTTATGATTCATTTGCTGTTTTCTGTGTGTCTGGGATAGAATATACAACTATCTGTAACAATAGAAGAGTGTTTTTGTGTATGTGTGGGTGTCTGTGTGTTCGCAGCCACATGCTAAGCCACAGAAGGTTTCCAGTGTTAAGTCTCCCCTCTGGCTCTGTAAGAGAGAGAAGGAGGGAGATTACAGTGCCTATTGCCAACTTCAAAGTGTCTACTGGTGTTGTGCCAGGTCAGCATGTTTACACAGGAGAATTGGTGTTGGGACACACACGATCATAGTCACACACACACTCTTCTGCTTGCACATGTGTAGACACACCTTATCACCTGTTCTGGCTCCTGAACATGCACGTACACACAACGCGCACACTGCCCACAGTGCATTGGTCTTATCAGTGGTCCCAGTGAGTTAGGGGAGACATTTAATCAGGGTCAGCGCACAGCTCTTGGCATCAAACTGATTCCACCATCTCTCTGTCTCTTCCTCCTCTATCCATGTCTTTTTTTTCACCACTCACTCTCTTTTTCATGTAGTTGGCTAAATATTGCCCAGCAACAAAGTTTTGTTCCAGAAAAGTTAAAACTGGATCACTGGAGGCTTAAAATAGTGTAACATTTGTAAATTTATAAACTTTCCCAGCAACTTTTGGAAAAGATTGTAGTAGTGTTGCCAACTTGAAAGATACTGATTTGGACCGGTATAAAAAATAAAGTGGTTTGCGTTAAATCAATAGTTGGACATCCTGGGAATTGCATATATTTGCTTCTGCTGGTGAAGTGTTAATTGAAAGGAGTGTGATTGGTTATTTTGGCATAACACAACAGATGGAAATGGGATCTGTCCAACAGTTACACCTAAAGAGACAACCTATAAAGACATTATTGACATAAAAACAAACAAAATGACAAAACAAATAGATTCTTCTTAATTTTACTTTTTTTAAATTCCCAGATATATGTATATACACTAATTGGTCACTTTGTTAGGTACACACTATTACTGAGTTGGACTACTTTTGCGTTCATAACTCACTCATTTCTTTACAGTATAAATTTGGCAAAATGCTGAAAACATTCTTCAGAGAATTTTGGCCCACATTGGCATGATAGCATCACACAGTTACAGCAGATTTGTCGGCTGCACAGCCATGATGTGAATCTCTCATTACACCACATCCCAGAGGTGCTCTATTGGATTGAGATCTGGTGACTGTGGAGGTCATTTGAGTACAGTGAACTCTTCGTCATGTTCAAGAAACCAGTTTGAGATGATTTGAGCTTTGAGACATGGCGCATTATCCTGCTGGAAGCAACCATCAGAAGATGGGAACACTGTGGTCACAAAGGGATGGACACAATTCCAGTAGGCTGTCGCATTTAAATGATGCTCAAATGTTACTAAGGGGCCCTAAGTGTGCCAAAAATTATCCCTCAACTATTGCACCACTGCCACCAGGCTGAGGTGATCTAAGCTTTCATGTTGCCTACTCATGTTGACCCTACCACCTGAATGCAGACTCCTCAGACAAGGAAACATTTTTCCAATCTTTTGGTGAGCCCATGTGAATTTTAGCCTCAGTTCCTGGTCTTAACTTACAGGAATGTCACCCAGTGAGGTCTTTGGCTGCTGTAGCACGTCTGCTTTAGGGCATGACATGTTGTGCATTCAGAGATACTCTACTGCATATATTGGGTCTAACAAGTGGTTATTTGATTTTCAGTTGCCTTTCTATCAACTCAAATGAGTCTGGCCATTCTCCTCTGACTTCTGGCATTAGTAAGGCATTTTCACACAGAGAACTGCTGCTTACTGGATATTTTCTCTTTTTCTGACCATTCTCTGTAAAAACCTAGAGATGGTTGCGTGGGAAAATCCCAGTCGATTGGGACTTTCTGAAATACCAAATATCATGCTACACTCAAAGTCACTTAAATCACCTTTCTTCCCCATTCTGATGCTCTGCAGGCACTTTGGCAATCAGTTGGGTTCAAATCCTGGTCAGAACATGCATCTATCAAGGTTCCCCAAGCTAGACCCTCAATGCTACCCAAGCCTACCTCGGAAAATGAGAAAGAAACACATAACTAAAGCCGTGCCGGCTTAGATGTCACCTGGCTTAACAAGCTCTGCGTCAGGTGTCGAGGAACCAGGCCATACTGATGATGAGTGGGCTAGTGGAACAAGGCATCCACAGACAAGAACTGAGAACATGGAATTGATGGTATGCTACCATGCCAGCTGACTCAATGAGATATGCAGAATATATATGCACTGTTGCATTGCTGGATGAATTTTAGGTGTGGGAATTTTTCACTGTTCAGTAAACAAAAACAAAGAAGCTGAAATCAGCTTGACTATCTTTATTCAAAACTTCGTCTGGCACAGAGCAAGAATCAAAATTTCTGGGTGATTTCATTTGAAGAGTTTTACATTTTAAATAAATTCAAATCATTTTAAGGTCCCAGGAAGTAAATGCCTATGGATATAAATTGAAAAACTGTGGGAATAGAGACAGACAGACACATATAACTATACACTTCAGATGCCAGTTATGGCGACTTTAATGCTCACTTTTGTTTTGAACAGCAAACTTAATTATGCAGTAACTTCTAAAGAAGCTTGCAGCTTCAAGGTTGTGGACCTTTAGTTTAATTCCTAACTGTTGGAATTCTCAGGTGTTTCTCACATTCCAAATTGCAAAAAGCCTTGTTAGGAATGGACACATCTTTACATAATCATGTGTTGCAATGAGTAGCTTCAGCTGAGCCTCATTCAGAGTTTTCTTGAAAGACAATATGGCACGACTGAGCATCAAGTGGAATCCTAGACAAGCAGCGAGATTTTAGTAGGATCAGCAGACTCTTATCTGAGCTGCTTTGTCAGCTGTGTCATGTCAAAGTGGGGCAATGCTGTCTTTGTTTTTTTTCCCTTTTTTAGAGCATTAACAACGTAATGTTCTTTGATGTAAAGGATCTGATGTATGTTTGATGAACATGCCGTGACTAAGAATATAATTGAAAACACAAACACTCACCTTGTCACCTACATATTTATCAGATTCCCATCCAACGGTTTCTCTTCTTCTTGTCTTTCTTGCACTCTGTATTCTTCTCTCTTTTTTTCCCGCACCCTTCCAGCAACCTAAAACCGCAACTTTACGACCAATTATTTTCACCTGTTCACCCGTGTGTTCTCCCCCGTCCATTCTTCATTCTCCCCCGCTGTTGTTAATATTTAACAAAGCTGTCAGATTTGAAGTGTTTTGAAGATGGTAAGTGTTTCTCTGTTGCTATCTCTTTGAATACCCATGACCTTGTTTTTCAAGGCAATGTTCATTTTAGATAGCATTTTTCTTTTTTTATGTTCTTTGAGACAACTTTTGGATGATTGTTGACTTATATGTTTATCGCTTGTTTATCAAGAATATAAATTTCACCTAATGTAAAATGTATTTATATTCTCACAGTTTTTTAAAATATCTTTCATCTTAGATGGAAATAAACTAAAAGCATCTGAATAATGTGATCCAACAAAAACAAAACAAAAAAAAAATCATAGATTGTATTTACCTAATCACTCCTTGAATAATTTATAAAATAATGATTGAAATGGAGCTTTGTGCCCAAGTCCTGTGCGTGCTGATCAGTGCTCTGCAGATCATTGGATCAGCAGCTTTGCAGCTAGACTCAGGTGACAACATTTAAGCAGTGTTGGCAGCTGTGAGCTGTGTGCAAGCCTGTTCCGGGGCAGTATGTCAGGCCTGCATGGTGAGTGTTGGAATTAGTTCACTAGGCTGACAGAGGCAGGTTATATAAGTCTGAAATTTTAATGTAGGGAATTCACTGAGAACAGAGAGCTCTGGTAGGAGCTAATAGTGGCATGTGTTTGATTCCATGCCAACTACTTGCAAGAATGTATTATAAATGTGTCCATTACTCGTGAATGCCTGCTTAACAAAATGGACAAAAGTAGCCTTGGAGTGATTGAATTTAGAATTTTCAGAGAAACCTACAGGTTCTTGAAATGTAACATTGTAGACAGAGCAGAATTCTTTGCCTTTAAATTTCAACCCCCATTTTTTCCATCACAGAAGTCTGTCATGGCCCAGTAGACACTTGTGATAGATACAATAAATGAGTGACAGGGGTTCCCTTCCTATAAACATCCATATGTCATTTCTGACAACTAGTTGGACAAACTTCCATTTTACAAGCTATAATAATATGGTAGCTGTGCAGGTGGAGCCATTTTTTTCTTAGACCCTATATACATTTCAGAAAAAAGAAATATTTAGTTTAAATTCTTTGCATTATGATCAATTAGATTATGATTCTGGCTTTAAACAAAATATTTATAGACTTGTAAAAATACATTAAAAATGCAATTTATAAAATTAGGGGACAAAAATAATAATGGAAAAGTAGAAATTTCTGCAACACTGTTTAAGCGGTGAACAGGGACTCTGAACAGGGGTAATACAATAATACGCACAATTTTTTAAATGTTTAATATCTCATTTTGAAATGCAACTAGTGCATGTCCATGTGTAGCTTCTGTTGGGCAAAACATTAAGCGCTGACCACTGCAAGTTCACTCATTGTTAGCTGGAGTTTTTCCAAAAAAAAAAGTATCTGACTAAGTGAAGTTGAAGCTGCTTTGACATTAGAGGTGAAATCAACCACATTAAATGAATGTGAGATTTATTGCCACCCGTACAGTTATGTGACTGTGAAATAATTGAGGAGAAGGGAGGTGAAGGCTATCTGACTGATCAGCCATGGTCACTAGTGGCAGCACAATCTGTCATAGTTAACACCTACTTACTCCATGTTAACCATGGGGCATGCGTCATTATTCACGCCCTCACATACAGTATGAATGGCAACATGCAAATACACCAGCACATAAACACTGACTATGCTTCATTGTGTGATGCATTGAATATCTCTTGTATCACCAGCCAGGAAAGTTTTTTTTCTTTTTTTTTTTTTTTAATAAATCTGGCAGCACAAAGATCTGTCCAGGAAGAGAAAAGGAAATTATTTATCAAGGCTTAAAAGAAATAAAGGGTCAAGAAGAGTATAATTTTCCTGTTCAAGTATGTATTTCTTTCTAGATTTGTCTTTCTAATTCTATTAATAAAGGAAGACAAAAACATCAGATACCCGGACACAGCCATAACCATCAACTTTTTATGCTAGATTTGTTGCTACTCTCCTCACATACAGATCTTGGACTCTTGTTATCTTCCCACTTGTCAAACCTAATGAGGAACTAGGCACCATATTTTGGTGTAGAACAAAAATAAAAGAGTGGTTATGGCTATATTGACACATTGTTCAGCTCATCAACGATGGTCTTGAAAGCTTGAAAAAGAAGGTGATTGGACTTCTTTACCTCTCATCCAAGAGGCTTTTTTAGTTCTAAAACCAAAAGGTGGAATCCCTGGTATTCAAACCCTACTGGGGATTGTCCAATTTGAAGGTGGTCAATGACCCAACTATTAATTATGTGCATCATCACATGACCAAGGTGTGAAAAAAGGTATGGGTCATTACCACCAGGGAATGAGTGTCCTTTATCCTTTAGGTGCAGATGTACAGCTGAGTCTCGTCCTGTCAAAGTGGCTCTTCTATGTTGTGTCATTCATTTGTGGAGTGGCTGTTTGGTCTCTCCAATGTAGAGGTCTGAGCACTCCTCACTTCACAGCATACACTGTGTTGCTTAGCATGTGTTTGGTCCTTGGGATGAACCAGTTTTTGTCTGAAGCACACTGGGATGAGATGCTTGGAGAAAGTTCTCCTGAGTTTGTCTGACAAATGTGTTACACAAGAGATGAGAATGTTGTTCCATTTCTCATTTTCTTTCTCCCTAGTTGATGTCTGACCTTGTTTCCTGTGCATCTTCGCTGATTTGATGACGGCACAGTTGGGCTAACACATGTTTTAAGAGCTTTCTTTACATGTGTGTGTGCTCTTTTTCTTTCCCTTCTGCCTTAGAGGGAATGTTTTATGGCTGGTGTTGCAGGGTCCTGATCACGCCAAGTTTGCATTTCAGTGGGTGGTGAGATTCAAAGAGTAGGTAGTGGTCTGTGTGGGGGTACCGTTCCTGGACTCGAGGTGCTGTATATTATAAGGGAAAGACCCTCCAATACTAGAAAGAAACCCCAACAATTACATGACCCCCTATGAGCAAGCACTTGGCAGCAGTGGGAAGGAAAACCTCCCTTTTAATGGGATGAAACCTCTGGCAGAACCAGGCTCAGGGAAGGGCAGCCTGGTTGGGGTTGAGGGGAAGGAGAAGGGAGCAGAGGGAGACAGGACATGCTATGTGCTGTTTTGTACTTGCTGTTTTATTTCGGTAATGTGTTTCCTTTTGTGTCCCATGTGCTTTTACTTCATGTCGTTGTACTGTCTGCATTTATGTTTTATTTTGAACTAACTGGCAGTTATTTGTGAAAAGCAGCCATACTGGCATGCCTGGCAATCACCAGTCTCTGGAAATGTGTGTATTTCCCAAACAGTTTGAGTTGTTGCTTAAGCTTGTTGGCTGTTGCTGAGTTAATTTGGTTCCGATGAACATGTGGCACCAAAAACTCTTTGTGATTGCCTTGGTTCCCTGTAATTGCTGTGGCTGCCTGTATTTTCCATGGAAGATGCCAACTTGTCTGCAAACAGACAGAGTGATATTGAAGCATGAAAAAGTGCAATACAAACCATAAATGGAGAACATTTGCCTTCAAAGTAAAAGTTATGCCTCACCTCAGCAACCAATATATTGCAAAAGATGCAGCATTTACTTTGAAGGCGAACAATGTCCATTTCTGGTTTGCGTTGCACTTTTCATAAGTGTACTACTACTTTGCGAGTAGTTGGCGAGTGTTTGCAGGCAATATGGCATCTTCCATGCAAACGGTCAGTGACATGGCGACCAAAGCAATCTCAAAGAGGCTATAACTTTTTGCGACCAATTTCACTTAGCGACTGGCAGCAACCTTCAGTGATGACTTGCCCACCTGTCACAGGACACACATTTTACTCTAGCGACTGGTGGTTGCCAGGGTTTGCCGACTGGTCTATTGGCCTCTGTGACTGTGGCCTAACCCTATTCTCATGTCCCAAAATAGTCACTTCTGGTTCTGAAATGACAAGACAGCAACTGCCACAATGCTATAATGGTTTCAAAACTGCAGTCCACAAATCATTGGATAACTGCATCTGTTACACAGACATGCAATCTTTGGCAATAACTGGCTTGAGGTCTTTAGTTAACAGATATTTGCATCTATCTGTCAACCATCTGGTAAATGAATTGCCACACCTGCTCATCCTGTGCACTTACTTTCCTATGCCTTCTCAGCTACTTCTTAAGAATACAGGAGCAGTTAGAGAACCTTGACTTCATTTACATTCATCATTCTCATACTCACTGAGGAAACCCTGATAAGATTTTCATTCTGATACCAAATGAACCTTGAATTCAATTCTAAGTTTTCTCACTGCCAGCCAGCCTAGAGCTGTTTTTGCATTCAAAAAGCAACTGAAAAGAGCTTAAAGGGATTTGTTTTATTAAAAGACCTTAAAGACAACTAGACCTTAGAAGATTTGACAAAACATAGTCAGTGAACAATTCGTTGGTTGTCCTTTGCGGAATGAATACATTGGATATGCAGCTAAATTGTCCTCATCTGACTTAACTTCCCTCATTCTCTCTCTTAGTGTCCACTAATTTAAATCTCTCTTGCTTTATCGCCTTTGCTCTAAATTTAAATAATTCACTTGCATTACTGCAAGTGGTATTGCTGTGGTAGTGTTACCAATGTATCATTAAAAGGAACACATTTACACCTGACTGCTTTTAGTGCTTTAGTGCATAATTATTTGGAATATCAAATATGTGACACGCTGCGATATTTGTTAGTTTTCTCCCTTTCTTTTCCTGTAACTCTCTAACACTCTTTTCCGCCAGCTGTTCTTCTTTTATTTTTAAGTTATTGTATTTATTTTGTCATCAGTCTTTTCTCTTTTTATTTTTCTATTCACAGTTTGCTTCCACTCTTTTCATTTTCTTCTTCTCTTTGCACTTCCAGCTTCTCTCTTTGCTGTCTTGCTTTGCCAATTCAGTGTATGTTCACAAATTGTGTTTCCTTCTTTTTGCATCGCAGTTGACACAACTAATCGATATATATATTTCCGCAGCCTACGTTTTGTTTTATTGTACTTTCCAGCTCGGCAATAGTAGACTGATTACATCTGGAAAAGGAAAGCCCTTTGAGGCAGATGCGAACAAATTCCACAAATTGCTTCATTTATTTGGTAGCACTTGAGGTAATGTAACTGTGACAAGTGTCAGTTTTGTTGACATGAATATGTGGCAATGTAATGCTGTCTTTTAGTATTCCAGCTCCAATATGGCTTCAAGTGCTATTGAAAATATAAAAATTGCAACTTGAGTACCCCACAACACAGTGGAAAACAAACTGGAGACCTTATAATGACAGCTTGTAGTGAGAGTTCGTTTTAACGATACTGAAAATGTGACATCAAGCAAACATTAAAACATCTCACTCCTATACCAACAGTTAGCTGGCTTTAGTTAGCAATAAAAAAAAATTACTTGATTTATTAAATAAATTTATTTGGACATTTAGTTCAAATGGGCTCCACCTTGTAGTGTTTGTGCTGAATGGGGACAGCTGTGGAGGGATGGTCAAGTTACTTTCTTATATTCTTTTTTTTATCCTTTTCCCTTTGTTTAGCTGAAAGCTTTAGTTTCTACAGCAGAATCTTATTTACTCTGACTTCAACTCTTTTTTCACTTATTAAATATCCTAAATAAGTGTGAAAATGTATGCTTACTTTCTGTCTCTTACTAAATCTTTTTTTTTCTGTTCAGTATTTGGGTGCAGTCAGGAAAATTGTGTTATTTGCATACCATCTCTTCACACTAGCAGGTGCCGAATGTCCCTGTGACACTCGGTGAGGCTGGCAGAACAGTGTGAGCCTGGTCAACACACCGTGTGAAGTGTGTTTGTGTTCTCTAATGCTGCTGCATTATGTCCCTAATCAGCATGTTGCAATCGCATCGAAAGTGTTATGTTAATGGCTGCTCAAACTCCAAATGCAGGGGCACGTATTGCTGCAAATCTCATCTATATGTATTCTCTCGACTTCATTTTGACAGCATTATGCAAGCTTATGCAAGAAAAAAAAAAAAGCAGACTCAAAATGTTGTCTACATGTGCAGGATTATTGAAAGCTACTCGTGTTTCATGTTTCAAAGCCTGCTTATATGCTGAATGCTATTTTACACAAAAATGAAAAAGTTTGAGTCAAAAGGAACTGTTGAAAAAAACAGCAGTGTGCTTTGTATTTTGCCATTCTGTCACCACGGTTATGTTACAGACCGTCCTGCAAGCAGAGAGTCGCAGATCACTTGCTCTCTGTCCAGCACACTTGAGCTTGACAGTAAACCCCACAGTAAGTTGCTCAGCATAAGGCTGTCAGCCATCTGTTGGAACTGAAATAAGAAGGGAATTTCTTGTCTTGTCTTGGCAGCATACGAACTGTGAAGGATACAAAGAAAAACAGTCACTGACAAACAGACATGCACATACACAAGCAATGCAGGCAGACAAACAGACGGACTGACAGAAAAGACATAGACAGATGTCGGCTGTGACAGTAAAAGGAAAATATTTTGATTTTGATTTGTTGTCTTTTTCTGTACACACACATGCAGTCATAGTGACAGCGAGAACCTCTCATCAGTCACGCGCAACGACAGGAAGATGATCACAAAAAGGAGCTGAACAACTTAAAACAGCATGTCAACATCTCTATTCTCATTTACCCCTTTCAGGTTAAGTTTCTTAGCTTCTTTATTTTACTATTTTTCAACAAAAAACATGTTATCTATCAATATTTCATCTGTCTAAAGGCCAAAGCTTTGTTTCTTCCCTACCCAAACCATCTCTTTTTTATTTGTTTACTTGTTTCTAATGCCCTTTAACCTTTGTTTGCCATTGTTTCTACCTTGTCATCCTCTGTATCCTTTCATTCTGCTAGTTATACCCACTTGTCATGTTCTCCCCACCCTGTGATCATTATCCTCTTGTGAAGATGTGACATATCGACCTCTGATAATAACGCTTCCAGGTCCAGGCCTTTAATGCATTGCCTGAGGCACCTGTCTTTCTGTGCTCTTCTTCTTTTTATGTCCACAAAACTAGTCAATTGTCATCCTGCCTTTTTACAGACTTTTATTAGGACTATTTATTTCTAGCACATCTTTAAGCTAAACTTTTAAATGCTCACAATTTCGCATACACCAATATTTTAACACTTTTGAAACTGTCCGTCTACTTAAGATTTGATTAGGAGTTTTTGTGAATGGATAAATGAAACCCTGACAATCATCTCCCTGGTAAAACTGGTTGCGGTACAATGACAAAAACTGAACCATATACAGTATAAACAGACGCTGATGTTTTCACATACAGCAGAAGTTGGGTCAGACTGTTTCTTACAAATTCAGAAATATGGAGCAGGTTATTGCAAAGAGGAAAGAGGATTCAAAAAGATAGCAGAAAACAATCCTTGTACACAAACTTTTTCTTGGTAGAAAATCTAACAGGGATGTAGAGGTGATGTTTAAGAAATACCTTGAACTGCTAACATGGCAACTTCTTTTTGGAACTATTTTTCAAATGTTGAGAAAAGACTGACAGCCGTTGGTGATTCACTGTCCAACTTTTTGCTTGGTTATCTTTGTTTAGATAAGTTACAGCTGCACATTAGATTTTGGTTTCATTCTTTCTTTTTCAATCACAGGATGAGTAACATTGAAAAATACCTATTATGTAATAATGCTAATTAGCTATGCACTCAGGTTGCTAATGCAACTTAGCCATTCGGAGTATTTAATATCTGGTTAAAGCATGCTAGTTTGCGGAGTGATTGTTTGGATAAAGAGTGGACCAGAAATACATAAGAAAAAAAGTCAAGGTATAAGCCAAACCTTTAAATCAAAGGAGTCGCCTTTTAAGTTCAGGACTCAAACTCTGGCTCGTTCCTATTCTCTTTTCTTCTTTGTCGATCTTGACATGGACAAAGTCTCAGTCTTTGGTTTGACTTCCTCTTCCCTTACGTAATCTCTTGTTGTCACTCCTTTTTTTCTCCCCCGTCCCACCTCTTGTTCTCTGTTTTCCCTGCTTCCCGTTTCTGTTTCCACTGCATTTCCATGTTTCCTCTTCGTTTCCTTTGTGTGAGCCTCTCCCTCTCTCTCTACCGGGTGTATTTCCGCTCCTCTCTGGAGGAATAAAAGTTTTTGAAGTTCTACCAGAGGAGAAGCGCCTTCAGCCCTAATACACTTCATCCTGGTTACTGACGCTTACAGCATGGCCTACTATTGTCTGCCAGAGTGCTCTGTCAACTTTAGCAGGGAATTAAACATGAGGCAGCGACTCTGCCCAACACAGACATGCACACACAGAAGGAGTCTCACAGTTGTGATCCAGAACTTTTTTTTCCCCACTGAGACAAGTTCAAAAATGTATATAAAAATGTGTTTTTATTGATACTATGAGTTTCTTAGATGGTTTATTGCTGTATTATATTCATTCTTATATTGACTGTTTTTGTGATATAGCTGTCAGATTGAGCCAAATTGTGTTCCTTCCCTGTAACTGTCTTGTACTTCAGTCTTTTATTACATCAGCTTTCACAACACCGGCAAACACTGACGAAGAGTTTTTTGGTGTAATATAGTATACATGTATGTGGCACAGCTCCCCTTAAATAAGGCAAGAAAGAAAGAAAGAAAGAAAGAAAGAAAGAAAGAAAGAAAGAAAGAAAGAAAGAAAGAAAGAAAGAAAGAAAGAAACTGAATTACCATTACTGTGCTGCTGGTTTACTGGCCTTTTGAACCTAATGCATGTGCAGCATGCATGGTGAACTGTAGCAATGGTATAGTAAAGTTATATATATTCAACCAGGAAAGCCAATTGGCATAAAATCAATTCTGTTGCAC
>JASGAU010406568.1:18796-29587 GCA_030220045.1 Australoheros facetus
CTCCCTGCGATTACACATAAATTTGTTATCCTTTAAAGGGGATGCCTGACTACAGCAAATTTGGGACACATTAACTTTATCAATATCACTTTAGAATAAGTGGCAGCCCTTTCAGCCCATCAGTTTTCTCAAGCCTAATAATTCTGATAAAGGCTGCTGTGATGTTCTGTCTGCATCTCTTTCACTGTGATTGATCTACATTTAATATGGAAACTTTGGTCATGTTGTTTGGCCGAAGCAAAGTGTAATATTATTTTACTGAGGCAAGCTTTCATTCAGACGAACTTCCTCATCCTCTCCTGAGCTTGCATATACAGTAGGAATATCATATTCAGTGTTGACATTTAGGCTTATTGAATCAACAAAATACATCTGTATTAGAGCAGTATGTGATTGGAAAATATCTATTGATTTACCCATTCCCTGTTAATTGATAATAATCGAACTTAAAATCGTTCTGTTAACATACAATGTCTCTGTGCTTGTCCTGCTAGACCTCAGTGCAGCTTTCGATACTGTAACATTTTATTACAGCGATTAGAGCATGCCATAGGTATTAAAGGTACTGCACTGCAGTGGTTTGAATGATATTTATCTAATATGATTCAATGTGTTCATGTAAATGGGGAGTCTTCTTCACACACTAAGGTTACTTATGGAGTTTCACAGGGTTCTGTGCTAGGACCAATTTTATTTACACTATACATGCTTCCCTTTGGTAGTATTATTAGAAAGCATTGCATAAATTGTCATTGTTAAGCAGATGATACCCAGCTTTATCTATCCATTAAGCCAGATAACACACATCAATTAGTTAAACTGCAGGAATGTCTTAAAGACATAAAGGCATGGATGACCTTTTCTGCTTCTTAATTCAGGTAAAACGCCATCTTATCTTAAAGATCTCACAGTACCATATGACCCTAATAGAGCACTTTGCTCTCAGACAGCTGGCTTACTTGTGGTTCCAAGGCTATTTAAAAGTAGAATGGGAGGCAGAGCCTTCCACTTTAAGGCCCCTCTCCTGTGGAACCAGCTCCCAGTTTGTATTTGGGAGACAGACACCCTCTCTATTTTCAAGATGAGGCATAGGTTTCTTCCTGTTTAAAGAGAGCATTTCGCTCCCACTGTTGCCAAGTACTTGCTCATAGGGGTTGTCTGATTGTTTGGAATTTCTCACTACTGATGTAGGGTCTTTTCCTTATAATATCAAGCGCCTTGAGGTGACTGTTACTGTGATTTGGAGCTATATAAATAAAATTTAATTTAATTTAATTAAAACAGTACTGTGCAAAAATCTTCTATTCTAGACCAAAAACAAGACTTGATTTTGGCCATGAAATTTTAGCATTCTGCTAACACATATTGTTTGGTCCATTAAGGATTTATGATAGGACAGGACTCAGACACAGCTTCTTCATTAGTTTCATCTGAATGAATGGTTGCATGTTGGCTGTGTCAAAGTGAACTGGCACATTATCATTTGCATCTGAACAATGCATAACTACCTTCTGCACAGAGGCATGCACACAAAAAAGAAAAGCCTACTAGTGCTAGGAATGCTAACAGCAGCAAAGCAAGCTGGAACTTTGTTGTGCACAGTACAAACTACAACATAATTTAGCCGCAGAATGTGATTAATTGATACAATTAATCACATTCTCCAGTGTGTATTTAAGTGCAATGAATCAATTGATTCATTGCACTTAAATACACACACATTTGTCAAGAGAATGTCTTGACAACTTTTTTCCTTTAGCTTGTATTATGTTGCGACTGTTTTCCTAGTGTATTCTTCAAGACACTATAGCTGCTCATTTGATTGCACTGTATCTCTAACACTTCTTGGGTTTTCAGTTTATTTCATGTGCTATGTATATTTTTTGTGCATTTCATAGCTTTGCAAAGTTACATGGCCTAAATTCCACTATAAAGGAGTTCTTCAAACTATCCTGTCTAACATAGAGTGCTGGCTGATTTGCATTGTTTGTAGTCCCACCCTGTTTCCTGCAATTTCTGTATGTCATTATGTAACACAGTGGCATAATTTCTACCTAGCCTTCTCAGTTGGCCCTTTTAAAAAGAATAAACAACTGCCTCACTTGCAGTTTTAGATCAAACTTGCACAGCTGAACTCGATCTGGGTGTTTCATGTTGGAAGGGGGAGAAAGAAAAGATCTGCAGCTGTGTAAATTTTTCATAGAAAGTGATACCGCAATAGTATACAGGATGAAAACAATCATGTGTGTAATATGGGCACTCAAAGTGTTGAAATATTTGGCACTCATAAAAATGAGATCCAATTGCACTCACGCATAACACCTCTGTGATAGACCCTGAGGCAGTTTTTTTTTTTTATGTCCGTATCACCACATCGTACTGGAGTAAACACAGTTTGCTCAAGTAACATAAAGGTAACTGTAATTCTATAAGCATGGAACAAAAGAAAGAAGCCCAATAAGCACAGGTCCTCACAAAATGACAGGATGGGGGTCACCTTCCAAACAAGCACATTCATTTATAGAATTTCTCTTTCAACAATCATTACCATTGGACCAGCTTCTAGATAAATCACACACTGGCATGTCTTGATTTTCAACAGATTTTTCAATTCTTTATTAAAAAACACAAAGATAAACTGCTCACCCATCTTCATCTTTTAGGCCTTCTGCTCAGCAAAGTCACTGACAACACTGCGAGTCCAAAGACCTGGCGATATAATCATCCTCTCTTCTTTCCTTCTTTTTTTGAACACCACTTTTTTGCTTTGGTTTGCTAAAATGCTGCTATGCAGAGAAACTATTCTATAAGACACTTGCCAAAAGCCAAATTGTTGCATATTTGACGTCTACAAGTTCCTGCACATTTTCCACAAAACAGGAAGTTTAGGAAGTGCTATACTACATTTCCCAGCATTTCCCACCTATGCCATCAAAACATTTCAGAAAAGCCACCTATTTTTAATCAATGGAGTTTAAAAATAAGTGAGTAAATATTTGCAGCTAAAATTCAATTTATAAGGAAAATGTATACTGCATAAATAAAGTTAGGTTCTATCACAAGATAGAACAATGCCTTAAACTTTAGTGTAATACAGCAAATATATGCATTCTGTGCAAGGTAGAGGGACCCACTTAATTCTGAGCTGCTTTTACCTTCTGGGCCCTGGGGCATTGTCCTGGTTGCCTCATTGGAAGCTGAGACAGCCTTTCTCTGTTCAGACAGCATGTTTCTACAATATCCGAAGAGTTCTAAGATTCCCGCAGGCTTTCTGTGACACTGTCATATCTAAAGCACATGTAGAGATGGAAAAACTTGTTATTAATATGTCATACTCGGTTAGGAGAATCATTTAGTATAAGAGGCACTCTTTAAATAAAGCTGCTCTCAGTTCAAGTCCCAGTGACTACGGGGTTTCCCCTCTGAGGTTTGGTAGAATATCACAGTTATATTTTCATTGTCAGCCAACTTCATCCCCACTCAGAGGGTTGGGCAAAAGTAATTTGACTCTGTCACAGGAATTTCTGCCATGGGAGATTCATAAATTAGTCCCTAATTAAACAGACAGCAGATTTTGCATGAAGGGGAGCAGTTAATGTTGTCCAAACTGAATAAGCCTAGTTGAGTTCAGTATCAGTATATTAAGGACCTACTCAGGGTAATCTTTTATGTAGATTAAATAATGTTCTCAGTGTGACTATGGAAATAAGCAGATAAAGAATGAAACAAGCCAATGCTAAGAAGGTTAAGGTGCTTTCATACTATAATTCACTATCTTGTGTAATTCACGTAATTTAATTCTGTGATTGGAAGAAATTAAACAAGATATACAGTCAGTGTCAGTGCTTGTAAGACGTATCCTCCATATTCAAATGACATATCAGGAGCTAAAGATGTAAATAACTCACATGTGCAGAAAAATATACAGTGCTGATAATAATAATTAAAAAAAAGATGAAAGCCCAGCATGGAGGTACTTGATTTGTTATTATCAATGTTATTTTGAATTTTTCTTTGCACTCAATTCTGTATTTAAGTCATGATATTTAATGCACAAATACCGCCATGGTTTGTGGGAGTTCTGGTCAGTTAAATGCTAAAATTGCAATGGTTTGCTCATTATTGGACATTTAGGCTTCAAAATACTAAATAGGCAGACCTTAGTTCATGCATAAAAGAGGTCAGGTGTGGCTCATACTTGACTGAGGGTATTAGATTAATGTGGAGTTGTCTGTCGGTTTCACGACTGTTTTGAAGACTAAAAGATGTTTTTTTGCACTTAATTGAACTCACTTTATACGATGCTGCTACAAACCAATCCAAGACCAATTAATAGATATGTACATATAGAGTCAGTCAGAATACAAATGTTTCTTTAACTTCAAAGGAACTTTTCCCCCTTCATCTCTGTGTTCTCCCTATGACATTAGATGAATCTCATCCTAAGCGATGTACGCACACGCACACACATGCACACACAGAAAGGCTGCATACACACCAGCTTATATTTCTCTCTTCTGTGGAGCATTTCAAATGTGGCACATTTTCCACTGCAAGATCTGAGATGTTTTTAGCACCACTGGCATTTTACATTGCACAAAAATATTTCCTCCTCTCTCATCATCCACAGATTTCTATATTTCCCATTGTGGTGGCAATCCCTGTGAAACAATCATTTACTTTCATACACGAGCACAAAGATTGATCAAAGATGTTAGATTGCAGTGAAGTGGCTGTGAGGTACAGAAACAACGAATATTAAATGTTATTTGAGCTTTGAATTGTGAGGGTGTCTCACTGTAGTGGTGTAATGGAGGGAAATGTCAATATGGAAACCATCTTTTTATACTGTGGGGATATATGTAGGAAATCTATGCATACATTTCAGAGATGTCAAACTGCTAATGTAAGGGTGAAGTGTTTTTCACCTTAATTTGAGACTAACCATATCCATAACCCTCTGCATGTTCTCTCTGCGCTCTCAGAAGACTTGCAATTAAATACTTATGAAACTCCCTGCTCCCTGTTTCTTTTACTTGTGGTAAGAATCTCTAAATGTGCTTCCACATCGCACTTCACTGAAATCCAAGCCACAGGTATAAACTCAGCACCTGGGAATTTACTTGAATAAATATTTTTTTCTCTATTTTTCACTAAGTGAGGCTGCCAGATGTTTTTATGGTGTTGCTTTCAGTGTTGCGCCCTGCGCAGCGAAAAATGAGTCAATTGATTGTGACTGTCTGCTATCTCTCTCTCTCTCTTTGCACAGCTGGATGCTTGGTGAAGCATGGTGGTGAAGATGGTTAAAATGCATTTAATGGGACTGCTGTCATGGGGCTGGTGCAAATGGCCAAGTGTAACAGGAACGGGAGTCCTATGTCTGCTGCTGCTATCAACCTGTCTTGGCCAAGACACGGAAGGTAAAGAGAATCATTCTTTGCATCTCCCGCTCCCTTTCCTCCCTCTCCACTTTGTCCCTTTGTCTTGTCTGATGGGTCTCATAAATCAGATTCGAATCAAATCTAATATCAGAATTGCGCATGACTTTTTTGACTCTATGTATAGGCAGTAAAGTGCAGTGCATGGCCCAGGATTTTTTTTTTTTTCATAATTCATATGTGTGATGGTCAAAGATAAATAGTACATTGTGCAACAAGATATTGTGTAGGGATCTTAAATATAATAATTTTTCCTTATACCATCTACTGCAGGCTTTTTCCTGTTTACATTACATTTTATACCCATTTTTATCAATACTTCAGAATTAGTACCATCTGCTCAAGCCACGCTTAATTATTGATTCTATTTGATTTTACAAATTACAAGCGGTGTACTGTGTAACAATAGTCCTCACTGCTCACCCTGAAAAAAGTACATTTTTATCTCAATTATGCATAAAATGATGATAAGCCTTTTTTTTTCTTGCCAGATTACCACTACAGCTCAAAGTGATCTTTGCTCAGCAGACTGAGTTATATTTCTGCTATTGAATTCCCAGTATGATGATCTGAGTATTAAAAGTAAAGTGATGAAGCTGTAGGTGGAAAGTAATGGAATTACTGGTGTTTAGGATGTACACTTGAACACAGTTGTTTGGTGTGTTCAGCAGGTAAAGTCTTGGAGGAGTTGCTACAGTTTGTCGCAGTTGCTTGTTTCTGTTTATGCACTCCCAGAATGACTTGATGAAGTTGAGATCAGGACTCTGCAGGGGCCATACCATCTGTTGCAGGACTCCTTGTCTCTGAAGATGGTTCTTTATGACTCTGGCTGTATGTTTGGGACTGTTGTCATGCTGCAGAATGAATTTGGGACTAATTAGACACCTCTCTGTTGGTACAGGATGATCGATAAGACTAAAAAATTGCTAGTAAACCTCACAAGGCTCAAAAACACAGCTGGAGACTTTCAGACTTTTTACCTTGCTCTTATAAATCATGCAACCCTAAACGTGCACTATTGCAGTTGCACAGCAAACCAATCTCAAAAGTTAGAATTACCAATTTAATGGGGGCTTTTAAAGAATAGCATATGTGTTTTAAAGAACACACATGCTAAATTTTATGGCTCCACTTCTTGTGGTTTTGGAGTCTATTATAGACCAGAAAGGTAGCCAAGGGCATGATATGAGTTTCAACATAAATGTTTAGGTGGGTGTTACGATGCTGAAGTCGCTTGTTTTGCAGTCCTGGTGATACAGTGTCTTTTTTTAAAAAAAATTTTATTACCACTAAACTAACCAAAACAATTTGAATGCTGCAACTACAAAAGAAAGAAAGACAACATACCAAAACAAAACAAAACAAGCAATACCTGGAAAAATAACTGTGGAAAAGGCACAACAAAATGAAGCATGATTGTATAAGAAAAACAATTTCATTATGCTGCGATTGCGTTAGTGTCTGTGTCATGAAATGCACTTACCAACAAGGGCGGAAAGCTCCATCCACAAGAAGCCAGAGGCAGGCAGAGAGGGACCCAGGAAATCCGAGCCATCCGCAGCCCATCAAGAGCCACGGAAACACGTGGCCACACATTCCAGCGACAACCACATGCACACCCCAGCAGAGGGGAGAGGGAGGTCCCAGATGGAGCCAAGGGCCAGCACCCATCACCCCAACCCCCCCGGCCACACCCCAAGACCACACCCCCTGGTCTACACCCCAAGACCGTAAGGTAGCACCCACCCAAGCAACACCACCATCAACCAGGACAAGCACATGGACGCCACAAGAAGGCAGCCCCAGGATTCCAGTCCCGGGAGGCTATTGGACACACACGGGTCCCCGGAGTCCGCCCCAGGCCGCCCACAAAGCACACTGGGAGCAGAGCCCACAGCCAACCACCCCCGCTAAGTAATGGAGCTGATCAGTGGGAACCAGAGAGAGTCAAATTCATCCAATGGGTTTTTAGAAGAAGCAGACATTCTCTCTAAGCTAACATGATCTAATAATAGATTTCTGTATTGAGTAATACAGTTTATTTTTTGATTTCCAATTCATGAGGATAGTTTTCTTAGCGATGCACAAGGCGGTAAGAACTATGTGTGATATATATGACTCCATTACTAATTCACTGACATCACCTAAAATACATAGTTTGGGGGAAGTTGGAACACGACAGCTAAACCATGTGGATAGATCTTCACATATCCTCTGCCAGAACTTCTGAACAGGAATACAAGACCACAGAGCATGCATATAGTTCTCCTCTGAATTGCTTGTACAGTGGGTGCATATGTTTGAGTGTGTAAGGCCCATTTGGAACCTCCTTTGTCCGGTATAATGCGTTCTATGAATTTTATATTGTATAAGTTGTAATTGGGGACTTTTAGTCATGTTAAAGATATTTAAGCATATTTCTGGAGCCTATCCCAGCTGTCATAGGGCGAGAGGCAGGGTACACCCTAAACAGGTCACCAGCCTGTCGCAGGGCCAACACAGAGAGACAAACAACCTTTCACCTTCACATTCTCATTCACACCTAATGTACAATTTAACCTAACCCCAGTAAGTGCATGTCTTTGGACTGTGGGAGGAAACCGTAGTACCTGGAGGAAACCCACGCAAGCACGGGGAGAACATGCAAACTCCACACACAGAGAGATGGAGAGGTCAAGGTGGAATCGAACCCAGACCTTTCAGATGTTATTCTAACTGTGAGGCAGCAGTGCTAACCACTGTGCCACCGTGCTGCCCCTTTATAAAGTTTTCAAACTAATTTGTGATGGTTTGTTTTCCCATAGGAATTTTGGGATGTTTGAGTCTAGTGACTTAAACCAAGCAACAGAAGGTTTATTCGGGATCAGTGAGAATAGATAATAAATTTTTGGTAATGGCGGCAACTCTCCCCATGAGTGATATAGGTAAACTATTCCAACGTGATAGGTCATCCTCTGTTGTTTTTAACAGGGGGATATGATTTAATCGTACCAAGTCTGAGAGCCTGGTGGAAAAATTGATGCCTAAATATCTAATATTACCTGATTTTAGTAGAGTCCTGGAGGTGTTCTGAAAATTACAATTCAAAGGCAAAACTGTTGATTTAGCCCAATTGATAGAGTAATCTGATATAGATGAAAACTTATCAATCAGTGTGATTGTCTTCAGAAGAGAGGCTTGTGAACTCCCAAGGAAAAGTAATAGATCATCAGCATAAAGGCTAATTTTATGATCTGTATTTTTAGTTTGAATCCCTTTAATATTTGCATGTTGACGGATTGCTGCTGCTAGTGGCTCAATGAAAATGACAAAAAGTGAGGGAGAGAGTGGGCAACCCTGTCTGTTACCCCTCTGCAGATTGAAGCTTTGGGAAATAATATCATTTGTCCTAACACATGCATTTGGAGAGCTGTATAGTGTTCTGATCTAGTTTATAAAGGATGAACCAAATCCAAATTTGTGTAGGACCGCTAATAAAAATTTCCAGTTTACCCTGTCAAATGCTTTATCTGCATCTAAAGATATAATTGTGGTTTCTAATTTGTTAATAGAACAATAATCTATTACTTTTATTAGTCTGCGTGTATTATTGGCTGAACGTCGACCCTTGATAAAACCTGTTTGGTCTGGATGTATTATAAGTGGAGTAATATTTTCTAATCTTCTGGCCAGGACCTTGCAAATTATTTTAAGATCTACATTAATAAGAGAGATTGGGCGGTAGCTGGATGGGAGTGTGGGGTCTTTGCCTGGTTTAAGAAGTAGGCTAATGTTAGCAGAGTTTATATTTGGGGATAGTGTTTGTTCATTCTGAATCTGAGTTACATTCTGAAAAGAGTGGGTCCTAGCTCAGACCAATATTTTTCATAAAACTCGGCTGGAAAACCATCTGGGCCTGGGGCTTTATTATTTGGGAGATGCTTTAAGGCTTCCTGGAATTCAGACATCTAAAGAGGTGAATCCAGAGCTGTAACCTGTTCATCATTTAGTTTAGGTAGATTTATATTGTTAAGAAATTCTTCAATGGTAGCATCAGATGGATTAAGCTGTGACGAGTATAAAGCTTCATAAAAATCTTTAAAAGATTTATTTATTTGTTGTGGGTCATGAGTAATGTTACCAGTTGAATCTTTAATGGAATAAATAGCTGTTTTTTCTTTGTTTAGTTTTAACTGGTTGGCCAGGAATTTTCCAGATTTATTTCCATGTTCGAAGTTTTCCAAACACAGCCTCTGCAACATAAATTGTGTCCTTTTATCAATTATTTCATTTAACTCCAGTTTCAGTTTCCTCAGGTTCTTAATTATATGCTCTTGTGGTGAAGCAGCATAGGCAGTTTCTAGAGATTTAATTTTCTGTTCTAATTCTAACACAAGTGTTTTTTCTTTATTTTTCTTATGCGAACAGTAAGATATTATTTTGCCCCGCATTACTGCCTTTCCTGCTTCCCAAGAACACATAGTGATATTCCTGGAAGATCATTATGTTCTAAATATGTTGCCCACTCCTTTTTGAAATAATTAATAAAATCTTTTTCTTTAAGTAATGATGTATTAAATCTCCAGTTCCTGATTGGTGGTGTGACTCTTTTCTGTGTCACAGACATAGACACCGGTGCATGATCACTGATAGTGATCGGGTGAATCTGAGTGTCTGTGATATCCATCATCATGGAGCTGCTAACTAGAAAATAGTCTATGCAAGACTGAGACTTGTGCACTGGTGAGAAAAAAGTATAATCCCTCAGAGTGGGGTGATGTGAACGCCAAGCATCGCAAAGACCAAATCCTTCATGTACTGTTTAGGAATGTCTGCAGACTGCCAGTTCCTTTGACTCACTGCTGTACTGAGCTTGTCAATATCTGCACTAAGTACCAGGTTGAAGTCTCCTCCTATTATAATTGTGGTGTCAGAGTGATCAGAGAGTGTAGTGAAGAAAGAGTGAAAGAAGGAAGGGTCATCAACATTTAGCCCATATATACTAGCAATACATAAATCTATATTCTGAATAGATAAATTAAGTATTATAAATCTACCATCTGGGTCTACTGTAGTGTTGTCAAGGGCGTAACCTTGGGTCCAACATTGGGGGGGTTAACCCTTATGCCCTCCCCGGCCATTTCGGTACATTTTTTTTCAACTTTTTTTTCATTTGGTATCATTTTGACTGTGTAGCAGCTAGTGGCATGATTTTGTGCAGGAAATCTTCTTATTCATTAAATTTTTGAAATCTAATGTCTTTTACTCTTACACGTCATTCATACTCTTGTGGTGCATTTTGCACCCCTCTGGACACCTTTGTGGCAAAAATGTACACGCACTTAAAAACTGCTATTTGCTTTTTTTTCCTAAA
>JASGAU010406570.1:0-10846 GCA_030220045.1 Australoheros facetus
ATGTAGTGGAAGCTGTGGTTGTTGTTTCTACAGCTGTAGTTGTCAGGGCAACTGCAGTTGTTGTTAGGGAAGTTGCGGTTGTTTCTGCAGCTGTGGTTGTTGCTACAGCAGTGGTTGTTGTTCCTGCAGCTGTGGATGTCATGGCTGCAGTTGTGGTTGTTATTGCTGTGAGGTCAGCTGTGGTCGATGTTGCTGCAGCAGTGGTTATTGGGAAAGCTGTGGTTGATGTTGAGGATGATGTGGTTATTGTTGGTGCACCCGTGGTTGCCATTGTGGAACCTGTGGTTGTTGCTGCAGTTGTGGATGCCATTGTTGCAACAGTGGATGTTGTAGGAACAACTGTGGTCAATGTTGCATCAGGAGTGGTTGTTGGGGAAGCTGTTGTCAATGTAGTGGAAGCTGTGGTTGTTGTTTCTACAGCTGTAGTTGTCAGGGCAACTGCAGTTGTTGTTAGGGAAGTTGCGGTTGTTTCTGCAGCTGTGGTTGTAGGGACAGTTGTAGTCGTTGATTCAGCAATGGTTGTTGTTGTTTCAGCCGTGGTTGTCGTTGCTGCAGTTGATGTTGTGAAAGCTGTGGTATTTGCTACAGCTGTGGTTGTTGTTCCTGCAGCTGTTGATGTCAGTGCTGCAGGTGTGGTTGTTGGGGCAGTTGTGGTTGTTGGTGCAACTGTAGTTGTCGATGCAGGTGTAGTGGTTGTTTCTGCTGCTGTGGTCATAGGGGCCGTTGTTGTTGTTGACTCAGCAGTGGTTGTAGGGGTTGATGTGGTTGTCGTAGGGGCAGCCATAGTTGTTGTTGGTGCATCTGTGGTTGTTGTTGCAGCAGCTGTGATTGTTACGGCAGCTGTAGTTGTTGTCCCAGTTGCTGTTGTTTCTTCAGCTTTAGTTGTAGGGGAAGTTGCAATTGTTGATGCAGCAGTTGTCGTTTCTACAGCTGTGGTTGTAGGGACAGTTGTAGTTGTTGATTCAGCAATGGTTGTTGGGGAAGTTGTTGTCAATGTAGTGGAAGCTGTGCTTGTTGTTTCTCCAGCTGTAGTTGTCAGGGCAACTGTGGTTGCTGTCAGGGAAGATGCGGTTGTTGGAGCAGCTGTGGTTGTTTCTCCAGCTGTAGTTGTCAGGGCAACTGTGGTTGCTGTCAGGGAAGATGCGGTTGTTGGAGCAGCTGTGGTTGTTTCTGCAGCTGTAGTTGCTGTGGCAGTTGTTGTTGATCCAGCAGTTGTTGTTCCTGCAGCTGTGGTTGTAGGGGCAGTTGTGGTTGTTGTTGGTGCAACTGTAGTTGTTGGTGCAGGTGTGGTGGTGGTTTCTGCTGCTGTGGTCATAGGGGCCGTTGTTGTTGTTGATTCAGCAGTGGTTGTAGGGGTCAATGTGGTTGTTGTAGGGGCAGCCGTAGTTGTTGTTGTTGCTTCTGTTGTTGTTGCAGCAGTCATGGTTGTTGGGGCAGCGGTGGTTGCTACTGCAGCTGTAGTTGTTGTCGCAGTTGCTGTTGTTTCTGCAGCTGTAGTTGTAGGAGATGTTGCAATTGTTGATGCAGCAGTTGTCATTTCTGCGGCTGTGGCTGTGGTCTGGGCCTTGCAGCAGGCTGAATGGAAAATTTCCTTTCATTTTCATATTTGCTCAAATTTAAGTTGAATGTAAAATTATTTGAACAAGAATAGTTTATCTTACCAACAAACAGAAGAAAGATGAAAGATGTCGTAATCATGGTGAAGCTTTTTCTCAGCTGCAATTTCTGGAAATTAAGTTCATTATGGTTATTGCCATGTGAAAGAAAGCCTAAATACATAATCTCGCTACAGAAGTTTTAATGCAGTTTTATAAACTTGTCTTGCACGTTTGAGGTTCCCATTCAATGATACACAAAAAAATGTTGTTTAGTTAAATAAATTAACAGGCACAACATTTTACTGAGCTCACTGATGATAAAATGTTTCTTATCATGAATCTGGCAATATGGCTCCTACAGTTTTTCACCTGTCTGTGATGACAGGTGAATGGTGTGATAAATGTCTTATAGTGAGTAACAGATGAAGATTGTGTAAATAAACATAATTATCCTTTTTGGAAATTTTCTTTTTCCACTCCTCATTGCATAAACATTATTAGAACTACTACAAGTCATTTTAGAACATGTCACGTGTCAATAAAAAAGATGAAAAAATCTTTTAAAAAGATAGATACATTAATGTGAAACTCAAATTGACTTTTAAATTGCTGAAAACAATTAGATCAGTTCAATTTAACAAATTACGCTTGGACAGAAGTAAAATATTTTATAATATAATAGAATTACTTACATTTTATTTCTTTGTTTGTATGTCGTCCACTGCAGTGAAAGAATCTGATGTCCTTAGATTTCAGCTCCTCTTTTTATAAGCAGCTGACACAAGCCTGAGGACAAATATGTGCAGGTGAAGTAATGGCATTTATCATCATGGTTAAAGGCGTGTGCTTCAGTTACCTGCATGTCTCTCCTATTGTCCTCTTGAACCAGTCGTCACTTTGAATTTTAGAGTTGACAGGATGTTTCCAACAGACACATTTGTGACATTGTGTTCTTGTGAACTTACACCTTTTTCCCTGTGTGAATATGGCCAAGTTTATAATTGGGTTGGAAGTGATTGCTGTTTCATGGGAATATTAGGATTATATATAAGAAATGCCAGTAACAGTAAGCCAAGCCAATTTTATTTATAAAGCATTTTAAAAACAGCAAGCACTTACCAAAGTGCTGAAAAAAGAAAACAAGACAACAGTACACAAGGGAAGTGGAGATAAAAAAAAAAAAAAACTAGGGGTGGGACTTTAACGCGTTAATTTCGATTAATTAATTATGGGGAAATTAACGAATTAAAAATTTTAACGCATTTTAATAGCACTTTGCACCGTGGAATGTTTCTCAGTGCACAAGTTCCAGGCATACAGATTATATCGACGCACAATGTCCAAATTCAGGGGCCGCATCCTTCGAAGGACCCGGCCCATGTAGACCGGTCCTTCGCAGTCTGCGAAGACCGCAAAGATTGGAAGTGAGCGGCTAGCCTTCACATCAGCGTCGCCTGCCCTCACCTCTGTGTAGCTCATGTCGTCTAGCAACCGTGAGTGCGAAGCACAGCTGTGTAAAAGCAGCTCGTTAAACGGAGAACGAACTTTTTCTCCTATTTGTGGTTAATTTTTAATTCTTTTATTCAAAATAAGCTGTTAAAACAAGCATAACAACATCAAGGAATACAGCTGAGCGAATGATTAATTTCCAACTATATAAAGTGAGACAATAATGTTGAATAAAACTATCCAGTTATGATGCTTAACTTTAATTTCAGGAGTTTGCTTATCACAGGAGCACTTCCACCCTTCGTTGGTCTGTTTAGTAGACTGGTGGGAAAATAAACAAAATTTTGAAGTTTAAGCTTATGTAGATTGATTCATTCATCAACCAAACGTAAATTAATATTTCTCATGTTAAATATTTAAATGTGATTAAAATGCGATTAATTTCGATTAATTAATTGCAAAGCTTCTAATTAATTAGAATAATTTTTTAATCGATTCCCACCCCTAAAAATAACATAGGATAAAAGCAACAATAACATACATAGTTTATCATGAATCAAATAATAAAACAGTATAAAATAACTAGGTAAAATTAAATACAAAATAATTACACAACAACTAATATCAGCATCTCAAACCTGGTCAAAAACCACGTGAAATAAGTGGGTCTTAAGAGAAGTTTTAAAAGTTGTCAGTGAAGAGGCCTGTCTAATATGCAATGGCAGTGAGTTCCATAGTTTAGGGGCTGCCACCGCAAAGGCTCTGTCCCCTCTAAGCTTCCGCTTAGTCATCGGCACATCCAAAAGCAGTTTATCCGCGGATCTGAGCGAGCGGGAAGGGGAGTGTAGGTGCAGTAACTCAGAGAGGTTCGATGGGGCAAGGCCATTTAAAGACTTAAAAACAAAATAATTTTAAAATGAACTCTAAAATAAACAGGCAACCAGTGCAATGAAGATAAAACATGGGTAATGTGCTCCCTCTTACGTGTTTCAGTCAAAAGCCGTGCAGCAGCACAGCAGTAATCTGACCCTCCAACCTAAGACAGTCATCCATCTTAACACCCAGCTTTGTGACCCTGGGTTTTGCATACTGGGATAAAGGACCCAGATCCACAGAAGTTGGCGCCCGAACCAAAAACGATCACCTCCGTCTTATTTTCATTAAAATTCAGGAAGTTCAAAGCCATGTTATGCACCTTTTTTATTTCCATGAGCACTTATTTAGTTGGTAACCAACTCTCAGTGGTTGTGTGGGTAGCTATTGTTTTTTGGCTAGCCGAATGTGGTCTTTCTCATGCCACTATATATAAAAAAAACACAACCTGCCAGCCTGTGTCACTAGTTAATACACATTTTGCTGGGATCTTACTGTCACCGTCCTGGTTTATGATCAAGTGTTTTAAGATTTAAGACTAATTTCTATTGTTTAAGGTTACAGTTTGATTCCTAGTTTATTATGTTTTTGTAGTTTTTAATTTTTATCTTTCTCTGGTAATTCCTGGCTGGCTTCTTTGTTTATATCCTCAGGCTTCTTAGTTCAGTTTTCTGAGTTCTGTTCTTGGCTGTTGTTCACTTTCTATTCAATCCTGTGTTTCAGTTCAGTTCCCGGCTGTTTGGTGTCTTGTTTAATTTTTTTTTTGTCCTGTTAAGTGGATTTAGTCCTGAGTTCAGTTCCTTGTGCTGTAGTTTAAGTCGTTCATCTTCTGTATAGTTATCTGTTTTTATTCCAGTCGTAGTCTCACTCAGGTAGTGTATTTTGTGGTTCAGAGTTTCCCTGAGTATTCCTAGTTGTTGACTTATTAGCTCCAGTTAAGCTTTCCTTGTTTCCTTCTGCTTGATATGCATCCAGCTATAAAGATGTGTATTTGAGTCCACACTTTGCCTCCCGAGTCCTGTGTTTAGGTCCTTATCCTGCCTAATTCTGACAGATAAGTGTCACAATAGTTGGATATTTACAATGTTCAGTGGGCAGGACATGCTAGCTGGGCATATCTTGGCTTTATTCATACATGCATGTTCCCAAATAGCTGTGCAGCTGTGAACTCTGGTGGTTTAATCCAAATTTTTACTTACTGTTCCTGTGGTGACAGCGTTTTGTTGTTTTCACATTGTGGTCAGGTTGCATGGATAGACTAGTGGACCTTACTTTTATATCTCCTTTGTGTTCTTGGGGTGCCCCCTTGCCATTTCGTGGTATAGCAGAGTAATAACATGTTTCCTGCTCTTCTAGCACTGGGCCCAATTGCTTGTGTTTGATATTATTCCATTGATGCTAAGCAATTCTGTATGCTGTAAAGACAAGAACAGAAAGTAAAACTAAACACATGGCTCATGTTTATAAAATCAGACACGCGTTCTTCCTACTGTTGATCAAAAGATTTAATATTTGCTGCTGATTACTGCTGAAGCTCCTGGAGGCAAATGGTGGTATTATGGAGAGCGTTAGCATGAGTTTTGTCTTACGTTGATCGATTAAAGTGGGTAAACTACTCTGGGTGGTGGTTAATCATTAACACTTCATAAGAAAGGAGTCCATGCTTGTGTGTGTTTTTTTTTCTTTCACCCTAAGCTTTCACAAAGTTCTCCATCCCACTCGTAGGCGAAGGCTTCGGGGTTTGTGAAAATACAAGAACCGAGATGTTTGCACCTCACATCCGAAAGGCTTCTTCAGTTCTCGCCTTTCGCATGTGAGGTGAAATATCTTCAAGAAGCAAAAAGAAGTCCCGTCGCCCTTTTTCAGGCTCCACAGAGATGATTATGACCTGGGTGACTGAGAACCTACACAGACATACTTTAATTTGCTAAATTAAGTGGTGATGGAAGGATTTTAAAATGAACTCAAATGGACTTTAAAACTTTCCACATGCCCTGTGCCTCAGTGTTTTAAGTATTTTGTATGTGGTAATACTTTGAAATGTAATTTTAAATAGTATTTGTAGATTTGTCCTTACCACTAAGACAGCTTTAGATCTTCAGTTCATTCAGACATATAGCTCTCATAAAGAATTAAAGAATTTGAAATTAAGAAAAAAAACCTTCAATGTAACAAGGATGGCAACCAGGAAGAACTGCCGAATGCTCCTGACGGTAAACTGCACTAATAATAAATGTTTTGATCATGGAAAGCACCGTGATAAACAACTTTATTTCCTTGGAGCTCTAAACAGATAAAAATAAAATCAAACAAAAGAGCCAGGTAGATGAAAACAGGCAACACCCAAAGGTTGAGTACTTCTGTGCACTGGGTGTGTTGCAGTTTAGATGTTTCAGCAGACATGCAATGGACTGTAATAGACTGTGCTCTAACAGTTGAAATTATGTGTCAGTAGTAATTCAGTTCAAACAATTCATCCATCCCCAAATGTTCTCATTCAGATTTAGATCAGGGGAACATGCAGAATGGTCCAAAAGAGTGATGTTATTCTCCTGGAAGAAGTCCTTGGTCAGGCGGGCATTATGAACTGCAGCATTGTCCTGTTGAAAAACCCAGTCATTACCACACAGACGAGGGCCCTCAGTCATGAGGGATGCCTGCTGCAACAGCTCCACATAGCCAGCTGCTGTTTGACGCCCCTGCACAACCTGAAGCTCCATTGTTCCATTGAAGGAAAATGCACCCCAAATCATGATGCCCCCCCCCCAATCAGAGAAGACAACTTTCTTCCACCTTTCAATGTCCCATGTTTGGTGCACCCCTGCCAAGTCTAAACGGGCAGTTTTGTGGCGTTGAAGAAGACGTGGCCTTTGAAGACGTTTTTTGTTTCTGAAGCCCTTTCCTCGCAGATGCCGTCTGATGGTTATTGGGCTGCAGTCAGCACCAGTAATGGCCTTAATTTGGGCAGAGGATCGTCCCGTGTCTTGACGGACAGCCAATCGGATCCTGCGGCTCAGAGCTGGTGAAATATTTTTGGGTCTACCACTTGACTTTTTTGTTCCATAACCCTCAGGAGCATTTAAAAAATGCAAAATGACTGTCTTACTGTGTCCAACCTCAGCAGTGATGGCATGTTGTGAGAGGCTTTGCTTATTCAGCTCAACAATCCTACCACGTTCAAAGTCAGTGCGCTTTTTTGCTTTTGCCATCAGGAGGTCTCGACAGTGTAAAGACTTGACAGAAAATGACATGAATCCAAATTTTTGCACAGCTTTTGGCTTTTAAAGACTATGGTCTTAAACTTTTGATCAGCTGAAAAAATCATGTTTGAGTGTAAATGCAGTTTTCAAAAAATTCCCTGCTCAAAAGTTTTTGTCTCTTGCGCCGATTTCTTCTTTTAGCATTGTGAAGCTCCACTTAGAACCTTCTTAACATCCAATAGTGCAAAATGCAAATTCTTGCAATTTTTTAACTGGTCTTAAGATTTTGATCAGTAGTGTATATTATTATTATTATTATTATTAGATAGACAGTTATATCCTTTTAATAATCCTTTGGATAAAAATATATTGTCATGGCAGTGACATCAATAAAAATAAATAAATTAACTTAAATAATAATAATAATAATAATTATTATTATTATTAGGAAAATGCTGCTCCAAAGTAGTTTTTTGCTAGGCCTGTGGCACTTTTTCAAATTGTTTATTACAATTTTCTGGCGAGTCAAACAAAATTCCCTCACTGATACAAATTTTTGTGGCCATTACATTACGTACGGGCAACATGCGTTGAACGTGATGTGTGAAACAAATGCCAACAAATAACATCGTATTTGCAGAGGGACAATGAAATGAATGTAATATATAGTATAATCAAAGAAATTGGATTTTCTAATAAATACTTTTGAAAAATACAGTATATTCAGGCATACACTACATTAAGGTTATAATAAGGTTATTGTTATTATGAGTAGTAGTAGTCTTGCCTGAATTTTTTGTCTGGAAGTCCTGATGACGTCAAAGTCTTTTATTCTCTGAGACAGTAAGAACACACCCCACAGACTGGAACACCCTTAACAAAACAACCTGTAAACACTGAACAGAGGCTGAAGTCAGTACTAAGCATCATTGTACTTTTAATAAGAGAACAAACCCTGAGTCATCTCAACACAAAACAGCTTTATTAAAAAGCTAATTAAGCCTCCAAAATGTAGTTTTATGTAAACTAGAAGAAATAAGGGTGGAAGTCAAATACTGTCCTGGAAGCATGACTGGAGTTCATGACCACAGATTATGTCAATTTAATCATAATTTTTGTTACTTTTTGAATCAATCAATCATTTAAAAATTGAAATCATTACACTGTTACAATAAACTGTGTTTACAGTATGTATGACACAAGCTGAGTAGAGTTATGTTTCATATGCGAAACTCAACCGATCTGTGCTCTTCTTCATATTTTAAACTGCATTTCTTCTCAGTCTGTTCAACCTACTGTAGTTTGCTAAATTAAAGATGCACTCAGACTTTCCTTCAAGTGGTGAGGGGAGGATTTTAACATTCACTGGAACTCAAATGGACTTTGAAACTTTCTACATGTTATGCTTTTCATTGTTCAGTTTGTATGTTTGTAAGTATGTTGCATATGGTAATACACTGAAGTGTAATAATTATTTGCTGATTTTTCCTGTGCTTACCACTAAGACAGCTTTTAGTTCCATTTAGACATTTGATTCATTCAGACACACAACTCTCAGCAGCCTTTCTGTCTTTGTCCCTACATTTTAAAATCAGAATAATCAAAACAAAAGAGCCAAGTGACTGACTACAAGCAGCACCGAAAAATGAAGAACTTTTGTGAGCATTGGGTGTGTTGCAGTTTACAGGCATGCCATGGACTGGAATAAATGGTGCTGTCAGTCAACATGTTTACCACGAAGAATAAAAAAGAACCTTTATGCTTTTATTAAAGATGTTTCTGATCATTGACGCCAGCAGGTGCTCCACACACTGAGCCAAATGTCTCATTAGGGTCATTTTTTGCTTACCTAGTAAGATTTGCATTGTTTAATACTCATATATAATGAAAATAGTAATCAACTAAGTTTAGACAGTAATGAAGAGAGAACCTCAGTTTGCATTTATGCTGTTTATGGCAGATCACAGGTCTTGTGTAACAATTTCTATCTTTGATTCATGAATATGGCCAGTGGCAGGAAAAGGATCGCAACACAACCAGTTTCTTGTCCAGTCTTGTTTACAGTCAATAAGCCTGCTGCTGAGTAGATCTGAGTTTGCTGTTGCTGTGAGACCATCAACTTCTAGGAACTCAAAGATGCAGATCGCTTCAATCCTGGCCTTCCTCTCACTGTTCTTGTTATTCTAGTGACGCTACACTCAGTCATATGAGGTGTGGTTACTGAAATATGAAACTGAAGTTGTTTCTAGTTACGTAAACTTTCAGCCACACCTCATAGTTCAGTCTGTTGTCATAGTTCAGTCTCTGATGTGTAAACAGATGCTCAGAATTAGAATCCTTTAAGCTGTTTGAATACCAAGGTCCACAAACAAAGGTGCTGACCGTTATTCAGCTGCTTAGGTGATGATGATGCATTTCTAAAATGTGATGAGACATAATGATAGAATACTCACAATCGGTCACCAATCCTAAAATATCCACCAAACATGCAGTATGTTCTGAAAGAAATCCTCAGCTGGTTAACTAAAGCTGCCTCAACACAACTAAAAACACTGGCACCAGGTGCAGTCCTGCACAGAGGAAATGTTTTATCAACTTTTCTTTAATGAGTGGTGGCCCATTTGTCTCTAGCTTTCGGGGCATCGTTATGGCTTGTCACCGTCATTATCATTTTTGTTTAATGAAAAATACACACACACACACACACACACACACACACACACACACACACACACACACACACACACACACACACACACACACATCGAGCTTGTGTCTTGGTTTGTGTATTTGCTCTGTTTATCTCTCTTTCATGTGCTGGTTGTTTTGCCACAGATGCAGCAGCGATGATCTCATGTATTTTACTGTCCCCCACTGTAGCCCCTTAAATGGCCATGTCTCGTCCACCGGATGTTTGTAGACTCGTTACTTTAGGTTTAACATGTCTGAGAAAACTTTGCATTTCTGGTCACTGCGCCTTCAAATGATCTGGGCCTTAATAGCGGAACAATAACATATAAGAAACAACTGTACTGGCATATCATCTATCCCCGGTGCTTATCGCAAGCAAATACATTAAAGGGGCAAAACCATATCATTTATATATCATTTATAGTGCTATAATGAGGGGTTACAGTAGGCTGGACCGAGTCCGTAAGTTGTGCTTGCTGTATTTCAGCATCTTAGCTAGCACTACTGAAAAGGAACGAAAACGAAGGGAGTAATGTGTGGCAGGTAATTTTAAATACAACATTTTTAAATGCTCAACAAATACCAACAAACACACACAAAAGTGTCTGCAGTTTGTCACACAGTGTGTTTGCCAGCTACAAAAAGAGCTGCTGTATTTCCAAGGAGAGAAAGGAGAGACAAGTTCATTCAGAGGTGTAAGAAAGAGGACAGGAGAGGAAGAAGAGAGGTTAGATTTAAAGGTGAGGACTGCAAAACAAACTGAACTATGAACTATGCTGAATTTGTGTAATTAAAAGATTGCATGAAAATACTGCAGTTTACTGTGTGATAAACAGGTCAGCTTGCAGTGCTGTATTTACAGTAAAGCTCTGTGTTGGACTGGTGCACAGTGTCTGTGTTCATGGTCAGAGTTACAGAAATGAGTTTGAATCAAGTATTTCTCTCCCCTCAGCCCAACCGGTCGCGGCAGATGACTGCCCCTCCCTGAGCCTGGTTCTGCTGGAGGTTTCTTCCTGTTAAAAGGGAGTTTTTCCT